>JAYDZE010120479.1:0-23430 GCA_034509125.1 Monilaria moniliformis
AATCATAAATCAACAAGGAATTTAGGAGTTTATTTATATAAATTGCATAGTAGTTGGATCCTAGGATTAGTCCTTTAATTTCCCCCTGTTTTTGATAATCTTTGCCTTTATCTTTCATTCTTGTTTTAGACTTTAATTGAGGAATTAGTGCATGTTCACTTAGTGATAACAACTCTCTCATTTCGGTGTTTAGATAGTGACCTAGATTGAATTTGAAGTACTTAGAATTAGTGAATTAGTCTCCGTGGATACGATACTCTTGTAGTTACCCTATCTACAAAACCTTGTACACTTGCAAGTAAAATAATCTAAGTAAGGTTGAGTCAGAAACCTTTGATTTCTTTTTCACAAAGAGATATCTTTTTGGTTATTTACCAGACCCAAAAGTCATTAAGAATTGAGTAAATAAAAAATTCAAAGCAGATTCATGGTTAAGAACAAATGGGTCCTACAGTCTTAATAAGTGGGTTCACCCATTTAAGACAATAATTATTCAAATAAATTGCTTTTAGTGGTGGGATATTTCATGGTTGGAGATTTCGAGATTTCAGCGCAAGATGTTTTCAAGTAAACTTTTCCATTTTCGGTCACGATTTAGTTAATAACACAAGTGATCTGTTGCATACGTTTTAAAAAAAATCGAGTACTGAACATTAATTATGCAAGGGAGGGTGGGTCCAAATTGAAAATGCGCTTCTCCTTTTTATTGAACAAGTCGAATCGGGGATCCGACCCGACTCTTCTGGAAAGATCTTTTGGGCGATGACGTGGCAATAAAGCCAAAAATAATATAAACAGAATCCATGCAGTCAGTGTTGCTCGGAGCTTACACACAGCATGAAAAATTCATTTTCACAAACTATATTTTAGCATTCTCCATAACTAAATATCCTATCTCACTGCGCCCGATCGAATACGCATATACGTATATACGCGCGTGGTGCATGCGTATGCACTGTGTGTTTCTGTGTTCGTCTGGAGATTTCACGCAGCTGATTTGGATTTGCTTGTGGATTGCTCGAAATGTGTTCTCTGCACTTGTCGAATTTCAGAGGCCTCGAGCAGTCAGAATTCTCCGCCGCCGGATTCTCTCCGGTCGCGAGGGAGCCGCGGCGGAGCAGTGTCTCCGTGATCCGCTCCTCGTTTTGGGGAGGAAGTCTGGAATATTTGTGCGATGAGGAAGCGCGGGCGAGGAGGAGGCGGTTTCCGGAGTGTAGAAGTTCTAGGGTTTTTTCCGCTCCGTGCGCCGATCTGAACATGAATGTGAGTGTGTACACGCTGAAACTGGAGAAGCCGCTCGGCATACGTTTCGCTTTCTCGGTTGACGGGGAAGTGTTTGTCCATGCGCTCCAGAGAAAGGTAACGATTTTGTGATTTTTTCGGTTGAAGGATTTTAATGTTTCTAAGTAATTAACTAGAACGAGTGTTGATGCAGGGTAATGCTGAGAGATCGAGGATGATTATGGTGGGGGATACTCTGAAGAAAGCAGGTGAATCGTACAACGACCTTGTTGAGATCAAAGACCTTGCTTCTATAGAGTGAGAACGTCTAATTAATTCAATAAAATTATGATGATGTTAAACATCTACAATGCCGGTGTATTTCTGCGTGCAGATTTTTCTCGCTTTCAAAATTTAATGTTAAATCGAATATTTCGTCTAGAATTTCGCAATTTCTTCATTCTGCACGACTGTATGCAGGAGTCTTACAAATGAGAATTCCGACAGTTGTATCCTTCTCCTTGAGAGACCATTCGATCATTTTCCAATGCATCAGCTCTATCTTATGGATCATACTGATATCTTGTTTAATCGAGGCCGTGTTCCCGTCGCCACTTGGAACAAGAGTATGAAGGCATCAAATTTGCAAGATTCAAGTGAGGGCAATGGGAACTCTGGATTTGTAGTATTTTCCCAGAAATTTTTAACTTCCCAAGGCTGGAAGTGTTTGAATGATCAAAACAAGAATGGTCAGCCACAAGTATTTAGTCCTCCGGTAGCCATTTCTACAGAAGGGGTGTCTCCAAAGGCCAAATGGGGGTATGGAAGCTTCCCAATGAGAGAGTATGTTGGGGCATTAAACCGTTCAAAAGGACAGCTCTATTATAATCATTATCTTGGTATACGATATAGTAAGGTGTGCTCTTGAGCTTATTCACATATCATACTTGGATTGGCATTATACAGTTCTTACAGTTTAGAAATATCTGCTGTTAGCTTCTGAAATTCATCAAAAAGAGACTCTTACTAAAGAATGGCAATATAATTTTATGTGCAGTTCTTCAGTCTATGATTTTTAATGTAGATTCTTTTATGTGCTACATAGTCTGTGCAAAAAACAAGCTGCATACCAAACTCTATCCTATTACCAACATTCTTTTCCTGTTATACCAAAATGTGTTGCCATAATCAGCTGTTTGCCTGCATCTCTTAGTGAATTGGGACTTGTAGCTTCCTCCTATGTTTTGTCATCATAACCTGTATCTCATTGATTATTTGGTAATTGACTATATGTTGTAATTCTAAGTAATTTGAAATGTTTCTTTCACCTCCAAACAGACACTTGCTATTTACTCGAGCATAAGTTACTTTTTGCTAGACAACTTAAACTTGAACTCAAAATTTATCTGCTTGTGCTCTCATCCTCTCAGTTTTTGTGTATTCTTGTTATAATTCTTTAGCTAATCGGGGTTCTTGAAGTCCATGGACTCAGACATTGAACTCCATCATGCTGATGCTTTCATTTTACTCTTGCAGATCACAGAACAAATTTATGTTGGATCGTGTATTCAAACAAAAGAGGATGTAGAGACATTAGCCACTAAAGTAAGAGCTCATGCCTTCATCTTATACGTCACTGCTTGCTTTTTGCACTTCTTCAGCCTTTGTTGTCTCATTGGACTTGTATATTACAGCTGATATCCATATACTTCTCTTGTTCTTATTTCTTTGCCCACTAAAATATTCTGTAATGCCTGCATCAGGGAGTCACTGTTGTGCTGAATTTCCAGAGCATGGATGAAGCAGCAAATTGGGGAATTGATTTGAATGCAATTAACGACTTATGCCGAAAGTCTAATATCCTAATGATTAACTTTCCGGACAAGCCACTTATTGTAAACCGCCGGGCCTGGCGTGACCAAAACCTGACCTGGGCTGGCAAAAAGCGGGCCTGGGCCGGGCCAGGCAGTCATGGCCCAGCCGAGATGAAAACTATATATTCAATAAGGTAATAGGTACTTTCACTTTATAAGGAAAGTGTGATTGATCAATCCTACCTTCATGCTTGCTTTTTAAAAGTTGATTCCAGAATATCTGCCTTATTTAATGACATGGCAAGGAACCTGATAAATAAAAAGTGCGAGAGGTTATTCTATTTTCTATGCTTTTAAGGCATATAGAAGCTAATTGGATACAAAATGGTTAATCCTTTTTTTCTGTAAGTTTTTTTCCTACAATAGTTTATCTACTGTTTTCTTATTTCAGGGATGCAGATTCTCTTGATATGAGAAAAAAACTGCCATTCTGTGTGGGTGTTCTGCTACGTTTACTCAAGAAAAATCATTGTGTTTACCTCACTTGCACAACTGGATTCGACCGGTCACCTGCTTGTGTGATTGCATACCTTCACTGGATGACTGATACTCCCCTTTATGCAGCTTACGATTTTGTTACTGGGTTGCATCCATGCAGACCTAATAGGTATATACTTTTTGATAATCATCTTGTTATGCATGCTTTTTTCTAATGAGGAGCCCAATGTTGAAATCTAGTGTGTCCAATTTTGGGGTTCGTAGGTGCTCTACTAGTTAAGATGTTAAGCAAAACAAATGGTGATTTTTCGATCTGTAGTTACTCTCAGCTCTGTTGTATGAATTGAATAAAGACGGTTTAGTGCAGGCCAGCCATCGTCTGTGCAACATGGGATCTCATAGCCATGGCTGAAAATGGCACACATGATGGACCTCCAACATATGTGGTGAAATTCATGTGGTATGGAGTTGGGGTGAGTAGATTGTTTATGTCTAACAATCCGATGAGAATAAATGAATAGGCAATGTGAGACAGATTAATAAATCATATACATATGATTGCATCGAGTCAGTATATATGTCATTCTCATTATCCTACAATATCTTTTTTTTTATAGCATGGAGAAGAAGTATATCTGGTAGGAGATTTCACTGACAACTGGAACGAGCCAATCATGGCCACCTGTAAAGGAGGTCCAAGATATGAAGTTGAAGTTAGACTTCCTCAGGGGAAGTAAGTTTAGCTAATAATTTTTTTTTGTAACTCCTAATTAAAGGTCTTAGAGCTTGTCGGTGAGCTTTTCAATATTGGAATGTGCATTCTGCTTGTCATATGCTTGCTGTGAGCACCACACACGTACACACGAACACACACACATACACACAATACATATATATACAGATATATATTTGTCTTGAAACAACATTATCATAATTGTAAAATATCCAAGTCCGTATCTAGCTTAGGATCTGAAATGGCTGCTTGAAGTTGGTTGGGAATGAAGTTGTGCACTCTCAAAACTCATGTCCTTGTGGCAGGTATTACTACAAATTCATAAGTAACGGGGAGTGGAAGCACTCAAGGGCTTCACCTATCGAACGTGATAATAGTGGGAATGTCAAAAATGTGATTGTAGTTGGTGACATTGCCAGCGCAAAACCTATCACCAATCAACCACAAAAGAAGGTATGATAAATTCAAAAAGCAGTAAACCACAATAAAAGAGTGTAGGTTCCAAATCACAACTTTAAAGATTGCAAATTCTTGATTGCTGGTCCAGTTTCTCATCTTTCGTTGATCATACTATGTTTGGCATGTTTCAGGATGCAAACATTGTGAAGGTGATAGAGAGGCCATTGACTGAGCACGAGCGCTGCATGTTGGCAAAAGCAGCTCGATGTGTTGCTTTCCGTGTTTCTCCTACAAGCCTGGCCCCAAAGTGACTCATTCTTTTTCTAGGTAGTACCTCAAACATCCTCTGTTTTTTGAACAATGAGCAAAAGATGGAACATATTTCTCGAAAATGTGCTTGTGATCTGAAGAAGAAATCAGCTGACTATTCTTGATTGATGCATGTTATTATAGGTTTATAATTCCACCAAGTTCGTTTGTGAGGCGCACAATATGATCGAGTAGTAATAATTTGCTTCTCTCTTTTCTTTTTTGGTTGGTGGGGAACTTACCTATAATGCTGCACTGCAAATTCTGATATATGACATTCAAGAATCTGGTTTTGTAACATCTTTAGAGAGATAACTCTTGTGGTGCGTGACTCTTTAATAATGATCAATTTGAATACAGTTTTGTTGCTTTTAGATGTTGAGATGATTATGATCTGTTTCACGGAAAATGTTATCATGATAATCTTGTTTTGTATTTTTGTTTCTTGAGGGAACTTAAAGATATAATCTTACTCCTATATTTTTTTATGGTTTTATTCTACCTTTGACTCTTAGAAAAATTGTTTTCAAAATAAACATGAATTGTCGTGAAAATATTCTTATAATTTGAAGTTGGAGGACAAAAACTTCTAGCAATGGCAGTAGCGCAGGACGGACTAGGTAAACTTGCCTTAATGCAAATTAAAGAAAATGAAAAATATTATAATTTTATGGATATTATATATATATATATATATACACACACACTACAGAATTAAAAGATCAAATAAAGAAAATACAAACTGATTGGCTATGAAGTTGAAAGCATATTAACAATACGTTTTGAGGTGTCTTAGCTAGTGATCCACTCATTTTTTTTGTAATATTATGATATTGTATATATTTCATAGATAATAATATGTAATAACTAGAGAAATCATGTTTAAAATATTATTACATATATATTAAGATGCAAATAAAATATGAGTGAAGTTTGTCTCTCATGTACACGTCTGCATGGTGCAGACCGCATAGATCTTAATGATTCAATGAAATCATAATCAGGTATGCAAGTAAATCTTATTTATGAATTAAGAAATTATAATTAAGCCTGAATTATTGCCTAAGTGTAATTAATATAGTGACCAGGCACATAAGTTGTTGTTCAGAAATAATTATATATACATTACAGGTAATAATTATATATGTTAAAACAATAAAAATTAGACACGTAGGTATATAAGAATGTGGAAAGGATGTGAGAAGAATGTTGACATAAGTTTGAACCACTCCAAAAGCAGAAGTAGGTTGAAATACAAGCAACATGGTTATAAAATCCCATGCAGCTTCAACTTGGCAGCATCTTGAACCCCTTGTTTCTTCTGCTTGTTCTTGGTGATGAAATATAGTTATGCAAATTGGTTTGCTGTTAATTCCCATACCCCCTTTGCTTATTATTCAAGTGAAGAATGTGTCGAAAACTTATACACTGGGTAACTATTCCGTCTCTTGATTTTTATCTCGATTTTTATTTTATTCATCCAATACTATTTGCACCATCTGTATACAAATACACACGTATAATGTAGTTATGAAATTAACTAGATGTTTACTATAAGCCAATTTCTCTAAGACCTTAATCTTATGCATTCTGTTTTGTAATAGATTTTACATAATTGGCCTTCTTAAATGCTCCAGCCTTATGTAAAGATGAAGAGATATATAACTATTCATTTGATTCACGCCCAACCATTGAATTCCCTTTTTATTAAATTCATATTTCATATATGCTACAAAGTTACATCTTATGAATCACATTATAAATATAAATATAAATATAAATATAAATATAAAATGGAGTGGAATGAAACGGAATAAGATTTAGAGAGAAACCTTTGATGATGTTAAAAGATAAAGTGGAGATGTCGAGCAGAATTGCCACCAAGTTTTAGAGATAGGGTCTTATCTTTTCATCAGCATTTCACCACATGATCATTCACTCACTCTCCGGTGCACCGCCTATTTTTCTTCAACTTTCTTATTTACTTATTTTTCCCATATTTTATTCAATGCACTTGTTGTGCACCACAAATTCATTTATATTTAATACGTGTCACCTCGAGGATGGTTTTGCAACGTCTTGTGGAAAATATTGCACTACATATTTTTTCCTTGTCGAATCAGACATGAATTAGTTCTCGTTATGATCGTATTTGCAAAATAGAAACTCCAAAGTCTCCAAACCTCGTACATATTATATTTGAATATTAATTCCGAAATTTACGAAAATACAGTTAACCAATGTGCCTGCATTAGTTATGTGATGTATTATATTAATCATATTAATAATTTCATATATATATATACAAGAACGGTTCTTGTATTCTACGCCATACATGATAAATCTTATGCTCACTGAACAAACAATTAGTAATTAATTAATTACTTTTCTAGCTTGTATTTAGATATTCGACAATATATTAATATATTAAGTACAAATTTAAAAGACAGATATAAGTCTTACAAATGGCCATTATATTGAGTACCTCGCAAATTAGTTGTACAAAAAAAATAAAAAAAATCCATAGTGTATCCAAAGCATTTCAAATTTGTCCACTATTCTATCTTTCTTGATTTCTTGAATACAATGTAAGATGAAGTTTGAGGTCAAAAATTGAACCTAATCCCCGAGTAGTAGAAGCTGTGGTTCACTCACCTTTCCCTTTCATTATCCATTGTATTTATTATTTACATGCTACATGCTACATGCTACATGCATGCATTCTCTCTCTAAAACACTCATCCCGCCTTTCTCAATATAAAGGCGTTCAAATCCAGCCCCCATTGAGCAATGTCGACCGCTAACGGCTGCCTCGCCTCTCAAATCTTCACCACCACCACCACCTCCGCCCGCTATAGAGTTTCCCTCCGCCCCGTCACCACCGCTCGCCTCAACTCCCCCGCTTCCACTCCGCCCAGCCTCATCCGTAACGAACCCGTCTTCGCGGCGCCCGCTCCCATCATCCATCCACTCTTGGTACTCTCTTTTAGAATGCTGCTGCTTTTTTTTTTCTTTCTTCTCACGACTTTACATTAGGGCGCTCGAGTTCTCTCTCACTTTTCTACTTCATTTTCACTAATACGTACGTAACACTTATTCACAAATATTAATATATATTTGAATTTTGCTAATACATAGATAACACGTGTTATGTTAGAAAATGAAAGCCTACTACTAATATTAATGCAAGACTTGGTTCACGTGAATGTTCCAATTAGTACATGCACTAAATTTAATACGTGTCGTTGGTTTAAATGTGTCACTATGAACTGAAAACTTGCTATATATAGTTTGTCTATAACAAACTCAGCTAGTTACTCCAATTTTACAATTTGCAGAAAGAAGACATGGGAAAGGACTCGTACGAAGAAGCCATTGCTGGACTCCAGAAGCTTCTAACGTTGGCTCTCTCTCACACCACGTCATTTAGTTATATATACTTACAAAACTAAATCGAGAACTACTGGTTTTGATTTAAATTATTATATATATGTAGTGAGAATGGAGAGCTAGGACCGGTTGCCGCGGCCAAAATCGATGAAATCACGGCCGAGCTTAAAACAGCTGACGGCAGCGCCACCATCTCATCGGAGTCCGTTGAGAGGCTGAAAACTGGCTTCATCACCTTCAAAAGAGAGAAATACGAGTAACTCAATGCATCCATCAAACTTTTTTCTTAAATGCTAAAAAAAAAAAAGTTGAACCTCTAACACCACATTTAATTCAGGAAAAATCCAGCTCTGTACGGTGAACTCGCCAAAGGCCAGAGCCCCACGGTACCTCATTTTTTTTTATTTGATAAAATTTAATTATTTAGTGTGGAAATTAATGTTGTTGTGTACGTATATATATATCATATATGTGTGTGTAGTACATGGTTTTCGCATGTTCAGACTCGCGCGTGTGTCCCTCGCACGTGCTAGACCTTCAACCAGGTGAAGCATTTGTCGTCCGTAACGTGGCTAACCTGGTGCCACCATTCGACAAGGTGCATTTTTTTAATATTTGGTGGTTATTCGTTTTCTGATATATGTTCAATGGCTCATTTTCAAATGTTTATTATTATTAATTTCTTTTTTTAATTTCAGACCAAATACTCGGGAGTGGGGGCTGCTGTTGAGTATGCTGTTCTCCATCTGAAGGTGATGTAATTAATTAATTTTTATTTATAACACTAATCTTTAAAATATTTTTGAATAATTATATAGTAATTTTTCTTGCAGGTGAAGGAGATTGTTGTGATTGGGCACAGTGCTTGTGGAGGGATCAAGGGAGTCATGTCCTTCCCATATGATGGGTCCTCATCCACGTAAGCACGCTTGAACATTTTTTAAAATTATTGTTACTAATAATGCTAAGCCAGAGAGTCGATGTGAGAGAGAGAGAGAGAGAGAGAGAGAGAGAGAATGACGATTTCATGTTTGTTGTGATTTTCAGTGACTTCATCGAGGACTGGGTGAAGATTGCATTACCTGCCAAGAACAAGACGCTGGCTGAGTGCTCAAAAGACACACCATTTGGCGAGCAATGCACCACATGTGAAAAGGTCTATAATGCAAAATCTAAATATTTTTTCAAGCACAAAAAACTCGTGACAAATCATCACACAAGCCATATATTTGAATTCGCGGTAGACATATTTGCAATCTGATGTCATATAATTTGCGGATCTGGGTCATGACCCATCTGAATTCTGACCACTAAAACCATCTTATATATAGACAATTACTCTAATGGCTATCATATATTATAATTGTAGTAACTATTATTCAAGCTCATATCTAATTTTGATGATGTTCTATAGTATATGAATCCGAGTCTTGATCTGTCAGCCTGACATATATGCACCGGCACTAATTCTTATCTTCAAATCCAAACAGGAAGCGGTGAACGTATCGCTAGGAAACCTCCTCTCGTACCCATTTGTGAGGGAAGGGTTGGTGAAGAAGACTCTTGCGTTGAAGGGTGGATACTATGACTTTGTGAAGGGGAGTTTCGAGCTGTGGGGGCTTGAGTTCAGCCTATCGCCATCTCTCTCTGTATGAACTTGACTCTATAAAGTCGCGTTTCCCTAATTCTCTCTCAACATCCTACAATCTTTCCTTTTGTATTTTTATTTCTTCGTATATGAGAAAAAAAGAAAAATCACGATATTGGCAATAAATGTAAAGGGGAAGACTCCTTTTTTGTTGTATGTTAATATAACCGTTTTTTTCGTTTATGAAATAAGAGTTGAGATTTCGAGTATGTATTTATTATGGGCATTTCTTTTGGTTTATTTTTGGCCTGGTTTTTGATAGGTAAAAGATGTGGCCACAATTCTGCACTGGAAGCTCTATTAGGAAAATGGGTATGATGCAGCCCAATCTGCAGAGTAATGGGCTTTATATGTATCTATCATCTGGGAGTAAAATAAAATACTTTTTGTATAACGAAAATGAGTCCTAATAAAAATCCTTTTCTGTGTTGGAGACTAACTAATATATTTCACCAAAATGGAGAAAAAAAAATTGATTGCGACAATATTTTGCGGTGTGGGTAATTACAATAGCTGGGAAACAAGTTAACAACTTACCAGGAAAAATAACAAAAATGATACCAAATCATGAAAGTTCGTTTCTAATGGGACCCACCAAAATCTTATATTTCTGCACTACAACTCATATTAAGTAATCACCAAAATTTGGAATTCATTTTTATTTCGTTTTAAAAATATGGATAGCAAAACAACTTGTTAGCTCCCAACAATGAGAGGAAGTAGTTGAAAGTCCAACTGCTAAATATTAAGGAGTGACATTTTCTATTTTCTAAGTATAAAAGCAGGGGGGAGAGAGACTGACATTTTGAGAAGGTTTTCCCGCATCAATAGAATTAAGACAACTAATATAATCTTCTATTCTAACAGATAAAATTTCTAGTGTATTTCGAAGAGAGAGAGAGAGGGGGGGGGGGGAGCCACGATCACAACATTTTGTTTAAGGGTCTCAATTCCTTCGGCACCCCACTAAAATTGCCAGAAGTAACATCTGATTCAAATAGCGGTCTCTCCCCAATTTTCCACTGAATGCCTTCAGCAAGATGCTCCTTGCTTGGTGTCAGCATCACAAAATTGGGATCAGCCCTCTGATAACTGCGTGTCAAATGGTAAAATGAAATTTAATGAGAAGTGAGAACTATCTCAACATATGAGGTCTAATCGAGCTTTTAAAGAATGCAGAGAGGAGGGCGTAACGGGGGATGGACTTACATTCCTTCTCGGATATTTTCGACCTGGATACCGAGACCAAAAGCTGTCTCACTCTTTGCGCGGTCTCTAACAGCTGTATGCAAATGTTTGTCATGATCAAAGACACGGAGATTATTACATGTATATGTCACTGCCTATGATGATTCAAAGAGACTATGGATCAGGAGGAAGCATATCGGTATATGCTTATGTTGTAGTTGCCATTTATAGGCATCATCTTCAGCTGATGTCTAGTTCCCATAACAATCATTGATTTCACCTCAGTATGGGGCAGGAGGTGAAACCATGACTAATACTAACATGTTCGTGTGTGCATGTGAGTGCGATCGTGTTAGATAGGGAGGGAATAAGGTAGAAACATTGCCAGAGTAGGAAAAATCCAATTACAAATACCATGAAGGAAATTAGAGCAGTACCTGACATGCTTAATGTGAAAGAAGGTTTCCACCATGACTTAAAAGCCAAGGCTATGGAGGAGCTCAGAGGTCCCACCTTACCCTGAGAAAACCAAGTAATGGTTTCTTAAATATGTTATCATTTAACAAAACGAATACAGTATGACACACATATCCAAGTGTTACCTTTATTAAAAAGTTCTTATTAGCCTGCCACGATGCACCAACTTGGAAACTGGAATTGTCATTATTGTTTGCTTGTTGGGCATCATCGACCCTTCAAAGAAAGTATTGGAAGAACTCTATTTACCCACTTGTTCCAGTATAACATGGACTATGAACAAGGCCTGAAGCCATGTTCAATTGTACACAGCTAATAGGTGGAAATACCTTGTCTGCAACTCAAAACCAAAGTCAATGTAGTTTGTGATTCCAACTACTTCTTTTGGCTCGAATGGATTTTTAACCTGCATGAAATCATCTTTTTATTAGAAAACCCCTGACTCAAACGTTATGCATCAAGGAAATAGACTAACATAGAATGAACCAGACAATTGACGGTCGTGTATTGACTATGTTTCTCAGAGCAACCTTCTGGAGATTAGTGCATTCCAGAAATGAAATAGTTCCTCAATACAAAGGTAAATTTCTGTCTAAAGTATATAGTTTCAAAGTGTATTGCAATTCCTAATAAAGATTTAAAAAAGACATAATTTGAAATTAAAAAATAATTTGCTTCAGACCATGTCACGAAACACAATATTCCTTGCATGCAACTTCAACTTTATACATAAAGTGACTGATGCAGCATGAAACTGACCAACTTCTTGTGACACTCATTTAGGATAATGCACAGCAAAGCCAAGTCGTAGTAGAGTCAAAATAATGATGGATACTAGTAATGAAAACATGCGAATACAAACACACACAATAGCTTATGAAGAGAGCAACGACAGACTGTGTGCTTGTGTGTGTCAGAGAGAGAGGAGAGAGAGAGAGAGAGAGAGACCCGTCTTTGGACTACCACATGCTGGTAGAAAGAAGCAATGAACTGCAGATCATTTACAAAGACAAAGTTGTGAGTAGGAAGCATAGACAGAATAGAAAAACACAAGACAATACAGGTGCCTAATATGATCAATTTGTAGTTATAACATGCATGAGCCATACATTTTAGACTGTGAAAATCATTCATCATGACAATGCAAGTGCAAGATATTCCCCTGAGGATGTACAAACAAGAGTTTGAATATCTTCACGACCATCCGTTATCCTTGCCATGCTACAAGATAAGATCAACGAAAACCTACTAGTAAATGAGATGGTTGTATGCAATTGGAAAGTAAATTAGCATCAGCCTCGCATCTGACTTCTCAAATTTATTTAAGAACTGAATTGACAACTTACGACTTAAAGCGATAAGCTGCAGATGTTATATGGTCATACCAATGGATAAGGCCTTGTTAAAATTTAGGTATACCACCTAACTATTATTTTATCTTAGCCAGCTAGTTAACACCTCTGTTTTGAGTTCTCATCTTAAGAGTTCATATTGATGTAACATGCTAGAGCCACATACAATCTTCCAGTGAACTATAACTAGTTATCAATCATTTTCTAATGGCATCCATAACAAAGTTCAGCAAAAGTAAAAGTTATATCAATAACTTGACTTAGAAGAGAGAGTTTGATTGCCAAGACAAAAATGACAGAAAAGTTAAGCAGGAACTCTAAAAATATAAAAAGAAACCTGGGAGTTATTAGCAAGTTCAAGTCCAAAGTTGAATGACGGGCTCAATGGGCTGCCTGATCCTAGCCCATAACCCACTGCACAGCTCCAATTTGCTAAGTTTTTGTATCTAGCTCCATCTTTGTTTCCAACTACAGCACATCAAGAACAATATAAGTAATAGAATCACCATTATAAATTTTTTTAAGACAGCAACATTTAACAGTTTAATTTCCGTAGTATTTCATTTCTTTCAATGAAGATGGCTCGGAAAACATTTATTCATCCAAACTACATCTAAATACATATAATATATGAACGACAGCTATGGAATTTGAAATACTGTAAAGAGCCAGCCCTACTGTGTTTCCAAATATCCTAGACAAGCATGATTAAGTATCCCAAAGGAAATATGCACTCATCTAAGGAACATGCTAGACAATAATTCTAATCAGCTTTAATATACCTTCACAAGAAGCAACTTAATTTCACAGGAAGGTTTACCTCTTCAACCATTCATTGCAAGTTTGCAACCAACAAAGAGAACATCTTCAGCTCTAAATAAGAGATGTGTTTATTTATGTTATTAGTATTTCAGAGGCACGAGGAATATAAGGGAAAAATCAGTACTGCATCAGAACAATATGCATTTAAACAAATGACTAGAGTAGTTCGCAATTTTAATAATTTGAAACTACTGTTCTTTTGTAAGTTCTAGGAGAGAAAGGAAACAGGTATTAGTTCGAAAAATAACATACATTTTGGTTCGTATTGCACTCCAGCAGTTAACCTTCCCATCTTGCTTACTAGCCATGCATTTTTTGGGAGTTCATCAGCCGATGCTGCAATAAGAAACAACTAAGTTGAGAGACTTCCTGTTGTTCGCATGTGTTAACATATACCCCACAGAATGATTATATATAATCTAGAGCCATCTATAATTTGATAAGTACTTTACCAGGAAATGGGACAAATGTAGCTCCAATTGACAGATTAGAAGAGCCATATCTCAAACCCATGATGCCATAATCTTCAGAAGATTTTCTGATTGGTCAAAGATATCATAAACATTGGACAATTAGACAGCATATTCCAACTTCTCAACAGCTCTCTTTTAATTGAAAATCCGCAAGTAACCTTTGTTTTAAGAGAATTGGGAAGATGCCAAATGCTCCAAACCCAAACTTGGGATAGTATGCACAGGACCTCATCACTAGAGTTCTGCATATACAACAAATAAAGAGTATAAATATCAACTGTTTTCAACACAGAAGCAGATAAAAAGGTTCTGTACAAGACTTGGTTCTTACGGCTGTGAGTTTGAAACAGAGAGATCAGCAAATGTGTGAGGATCAAGAACATCACTAGAAAGAAACAGTGAACTTTTTTTAGCACGTCATCGAGAAAAAACTGAAATCACAGTTAAACCACGTGTCTAAGTAGATTTCAAAACCTTTGCCAGCGAAACTGTGCGTTCCCTGCAAGTTTCTCGTCTGGCTTGTGATTGAGTGGGCCAGCAACCTGAACATGCTAAGGAACACTGATACATCACAACCTTTACTTCAAGTAGCTAACTAAATGCAAATTATCCACCTAAAATCACATAGTACGGTTGTCTCTCTGCCATTCCACTAAACTCCAAATCTAAAGTAACTGATCGTTGCCATTTTTTAGTCTTGCACATTTGATAAGTTACAAGAAAAGTAATCTAAACAATCACTACCATAAAAAGTCGATGTTCATTGATAAGGAAACAGCTAGCCACCGAAGGCAGCTAAAGAGAGATTTGAACCTTGCTAACTCATTTAACCGAAGTGTCGTCAACAACCACATTTCACCAAAGAATCATTAAAGATTGCATTAGTAATGACACATACCATCTAAATATACATTCATCATCTTATCCTCTTGAAAATTCAATAAACTCGAATAAGGTTAGAACTATCGCACGTCTTAGTCGCATCACAAAATTATCATGGATCCAAATTTCACTCCTTCGACTCCTCCTATTTTATTCGCCCATTGAAATCTCTAAACTACAATTAGAAAAAGAGCAATTGAAAACTTAAATCGCATAATCAAACTCAATTCGACCATTAAATCACGGATACAGTGGCAATCAAATCGACATGCGGATCATCGATCGGCTTGAGCATAATTCTCGTGCTGAAATGCCTCGCTTCTTCGAAATAGTCCTCGAATAGGCATTTCAGGGCCAGCTTTCCAAACACCATGTTGTAGGACGATTCCAGCATTCTACATTGCCACAAAATAACTATTCAGCCTCCATTATCACAAAGGGAAACACAACCAAAAGAAGAAAAAGGAATGAGCACGAAAAATAACTGACCTCGTACGGGCGGCGAGAGGAGGGAAATCGAAGAGTGGCGGGACCAGCACCATAGGCGGCGGCGGCGGATCCGAAATAAGGGACTTTAACATATTCCCCATCTCCGGCGAGCTACAACTTTCTTCTGCAGAATTGAATTGAGAGTTTGATTGTGAGAAGAGTGAGAAATGGAGGGAAATGGCGGGGGATTTGTTTTAGTATGGAACCGAGATTATCTCAACCCTCACAGCGACTCTTTCAATCCCCGGACACGTGGCGGAAGATTAAGAGCAGTTCCGCATTACGGAATGGGCTGAAACGGCCGTTCATGTGGCGCATAGTTAGCATATGGGCCGGGTGATAATATGGGTTTGGGCTGGAGTTAAGGTTTTCGAAATCTCAAATCCACTTTCATAATATATTGGTAATGAAATTTTGGGGGTAATAACATCCGAAATATTGAATAAAATATTTATGAAACTTAGATTTGTGTAAAACAAAAACCAACATGAGACGGGAGGTGAAATCGGGGATGAGTTGCTAGTTGCTAGTTGCTAGTTTTTTGAACTGGACATGTAGAATGTGCACACGTGTTTTACTTTAATAAAAATTAAAATATATCTTTTCTACGAAGCCACTTCAACAACAAGTAGCAAAGGACAGTGAAATACATGCGCTAAGGGAAGACACGCCACACCCAACGTGAACACCAGCGGTGCACGCGTCCACTGTGTGGCTAGCATGTTGTGCAGCTGAAATTCTGAATTTAATTATTTTTTCATTTTCTTTTTATTTTTGATTTAATTTTAATGATTAACTTTTTATTCTTCATTTTTCTTTTGATTTTCTTGATTAAATTCGATCGTTTTGATTTTTTAAAATTTTTTACCGTTAACAATTTGATTGTTTCATATTTATTTCTTATTATTAATTTAATGTTCCATATAACTATTATGCCATTTTTTTCTCTATAACTACATATTTTTTCAATTTTTTTACCATTTCATTCCTCAAATAAATTAATGTGTATTTTTTCACCATCTCATTCCCAATTTATGTGTATTTTTGTTTCATATTTAAAAATAAATTTTGTATTTTGTAGCTATTTTAATTTTATATCATCATTTGTTACAATTTTTTAATTTTTGGACAATTAAATTATTTCCAATTATATATTATTAATTTTAAAAATACTTTATTCATTTAATTAATTTTATTTTATTAAAACAAAAAATAAAAATATAGAAAATAAGATAAATAAATTATATACATATTAGCATCTATATATATATATATAGGGGCATGATCAAATCCGAACAAAAATCTTATATCCAAACCGAGACCAATTGTGGACCATAGAATTTAAACATCTAAAGGATAAATAAAACCACATGGCAACATATTTTAATAACTTATAACAGACAATAATATTTTAGTACACGGAAAAAATCTATAAAAAAACAGAAACAATAGCAATAAGTCCCGAAAAATATAGAAACAGTAACAATAAGCATATATAATATGTTATATTGCTTCTTTGATAACACTATATTGCTTCATAGATAACATTATACTGCTTCTTGGATAACATTGTATTGCTTCTTGGATAGCAATAACAATCAGCATATATGATACGTTATATTGCTTCTTGGATAACATTATACTACTTCTTGGATAACAATATACTGCTTCTTGGATAATACTATACCGCTTCTTGAAAATAACAACAATCAGCATATATAATACAACATATTGCAAAATCAACATAGTGTTAACCAAAAATCAACATAGTGTTATTCAATAAGCAGTATAGTGTTTACCAAGAAGCGATATATTGTTATCCAAGAAGCAGTATAACGTATTATACATGCTAATTGTTATTTGTTATCCAAGAAACAGTATAGTGTTATCAAATAAGCAATATAATGTTGTCCAAAAAGCAGTATAGTGTTAACCAAGAGCAGTATAGCGTATTTATATATGTTGATTGTTATTTGTTTTTCAAGAGGCAGTATATTGTTATCCAAGAAGCAGTATAGTGTTAACCAATAAGCAGTATAGTGTTATCCAATAAGCAGTATAGCGTATTATATATGTTGATTGTTATTTGTTATCCAAAAAGCCGTATAGTGTTATCCAAGAAGCAACATAGCGTATATGATGATTGTTATTTGTTATCCAAGAAACAGTATAGTGTTATCCAATAAGTAGTGTGGTGTTAACCAAGAAACAATATAATGTTATCCAAGAAGCAGTATAGCATATTATATATGTTGATTGTTATTTGTTATCCAAGAAACAGTATAGTGTTATCCAAGAAGTAGTATAGTGTTATCTAAGAAGCATTATAGTGTATTATATATGCTGATTGTTATTATTTCCAATTTTTTGAGATGTGAACATATGCAATTTGGATTATCGTTAGAATCCCCATAAAATTACCTTTAATTTGATATATGTTTTGTTAAAAAGTGATTTAAATCGAAATAGTTATATGAAATTTAATATTTTAGGAGAGAGAATGTGGTTAATCTTCAAATTCAAAGGCATGAAATTCACGTGATTCCATAATTAAATGCTTTAAATTTTTTCCGTCGAATAATTATACCCTTATACTGATAAATGAAAACATTTATGCTGATAAGATTTTTAGTCTAATCTTGGCCATATATGTGTAGATATGTTTAAAAAATAGAGTTATGACATGTGGAGTCCATATAATTGTATATTTGGGGATTATTATTTTTTTTGTAGTAGAGGAAAGTTGAAGATTTTTCAAATTTTAGTTATTGATGTAGCACATATGTGATGGATTTTTGTGTTTTTATTTTTTTAACGATGGATGTTCTAACTAACTGAATGATAATTATTCGAAAACATAAATAAATCATAATATTGAAAATATCTCAAGTTTATCTCCAAATTGAATCATTAATGTTAGTAGAACTGTGAAATATCGCATTTTTTCAGAATTAGCTTATATCAACATGAAAGATTAAGAACAATCTTTATGATGTTTTCAATAGATACTTGAAAATCTATTTTTTAATATTTTAAATGCATTTATAATTCGCGAAGGTGCACCTGGGACCGAGGACATTATAATCATGAGCTATAATAAATTGGATCTATAGTTAAATAATATCTTTACTTAACTTATTCAATTTCTTGATTTTGATATTGTTGTACAAAATCATTGGAATCGAAATCACACATCTGTTAGTAATATGAAATTCAGTCTATGATCATTTAATTTGAACAATTCATTTATATAATAATCCTTTAATATTAATAATTTCTCCATAGACTTTTTTTTTATTTGGATACCTCCATGGACAATTCACAATTGAAGATGTACATTAATTGTTAGAACATTATATCTCAGGTTAATTGAGGGCAATTGGGTACGGTCTAACCCATCCGGCACGCGGGTGCAATCCGACTCGGATCCGATCCGGAGTAGATATTCAATTTTTTTAAAAGCAATAACTTTTATTTATTAACATAGTTATTTTTATGTTCAAAAGTAATAATTTTGAACACAATGACTTCTATTCATAGTAGTTATTTTTATTCATAATAATAATAATTTTTATTTAAGACAAAAATCATTTACTCAACAGTAATTTTTATTCGCTATAAGAGTTACTTTTATTTATAAAAAATGTAATTTTATAAAATGGGACCTAGGTTTTGGTCATAGGTTGAGTTTGGGGTAAATTTGGATTTGATTTTGGTCAAATTTGAATTGAGTTCGGGTCAAATTTAAGTCAAGTGGGTCGGGTATGGACTGACCCGGCCGACCCGAGCAGGCGTGTTTGTGTTATAGCCTCACTTATCACCGTGATGGCGTGATCCATCAATTTAAAGAGTTATACATGCGTGATAACAAACTATTCAACTTTACAACATTTTCATTTATTACGATAATGAATTGCTTTGGCATCTATGAATTGTACTTCAATTTATTCAATTACACTATATATTAAAAATAAGTACAAGTTCAGATAATATTCAAAAACAATATTTAATGAATGAATAATACAGATAGATTCTATATCTTGAACTCCGTCCTAGCTAGACTGGCTGTATGTACACACGCATGCTTTATGATTCAAAATATTACTAGCATTTTAGAGTTTGGTGTTTCTATGTATGACTAAAGTTTTTTTTATATGCATCTAAGATTATCCATGTATTATCAACTTATCATATAACCAAATATTTTAGTAATTTTTCTTTAAACTTATAACATTTCAATGACAAACACACCCATAAACCACGTAGATACGCAAAAGGGGCATAAATGTAAAGAGATAAGAGTCCAAATACTCATAAGTCATAAGGTATATTGCAAAAAACATGTTTCCCCCATTTTAACTGAGACAAATTATAACATTTTTGTCTTAAATATACTATAAGTAACCTCTCAACTAATGGATTGTGGCAGATGTTTGAATTTATTTTATTTTATTTTTGACCTCATTCTGAATATAAATAGCAATTTAATATTTCTCCCTTGGCCATTCCTATAATGAAACCCTATCCGAATAAACCATAATGTCATTATCAAACAAATTTAAAATATTAAATCCCATAATACATGAAATAGTCATCTAATTTTGGAGCCACTACATTTTATGACAAGTCCCAACTCTCAAATCATTATTTCTTTTAATTTGTGAAGAATTGTTTTAGAATCCCCCCTTTTTTTCCCAAGGTGGAGAAGAAAAGAAGAAATCATGATGATGAATGAAGCATGTGAGAAGCAACCAACAAACAAAAAGAGGTTTGGCCTTGGGGGTGGCCCCCACCTCGTTTTAAAGATGAGATGTCCGCCATTTGCTGACTGCTTCTCAACTTTTGCATTGGTGGCTTTGATTCTTCATGGGCCGCCATAACTGAATTTCATTGGACTGTGGGCCATGGGAATAACCTATTTGTTTTTATTGATATTATTTAGAGTAACGTATAAATTGATAAATTATAAAATTAATTATTTAAAATATAAGATGGCTAAAAAATTTATAATTAACAAAATTCATCAAAATAAATAATAAATTAGCTTCCTAAGTGTCATATTTCAAGATTTTTTTTTATTTTTATAAATTTGTTAATTACCATAATATGTATACATATACATTTATAAAATTAATTATCAAATTATGAAAATATTGGATAACAGTAAAATGGATAAGATGTCATAATCTATTCTAAGATTTGAAATAAAAAACTTATTTTTTGAGAAAAGACGAAATTTATTACTCTAAATCGGAGTTTACAATAGCAAGTAACCAAGGAGGGAAACAATCTATCCAAATTGTTTCTTGACTACCATATCGAGCTAAACACGCAAGTTCGTGAGCTGCCCTATTAGCCGTGCGATACATGTGAACTACGTCGACCAGAATGTTGGCTCGAGCTGCTGTCAATACGTCTAACACATCCTCGGGGAGCTGCTCGGTTTATTCCCCCGCGCTTCCCATTAGCGTTGCCGCTAGAGCCGAATCCGTATATATTTCAATCGGCATTATCTGATGCTTCACACTAAGCGTGATACCTTCGACCATCGCAAGGATTTCAGCCAACATCACGCTGGATCTCGGAGCTGTCGGTTTGGACATTGCCATCTTCACTTGGCCATTCCAGTCTCGAATTATTACTCCCACCCCATAGGTGCTGCTCTGTGGGTTAAATGCTGCATCGACATCCACTCTGAAAACTCCCTGACGCGATTTACACCACTTTCTTTCACCACATTTGAAGCCAATGTCGCGTGGTCCACTTTGGGCTTTTCTGGCTGCATTAAACTCCTTCCACAATATCGTGCATTCCTCTTCCGATGGCGTTCGTACCGCTCGTCCAGCTTCATGTCGGAGCATACAAATATATTGCCACACTTTCCACAACATCATGCACCAGATTTCATAATTGTCTATACCAAGAATTTGTCAAATCACAACTGCCATTGCATGGAGTTCGACCATATCGCCTTGCTTTAGCACTTTCCAGAATCTGCTGTTTTTCCGAATTACTCTTACGCTTGGGCAGAATATGAGTGAATGGGTCGTCGTACCCCATCTATTCTTACATGACTCGCAAATCCCGTCCGAAGGTGTATGATGCTCCTTAAGATTTCCGGACACTGGAATCAAGTTTTTTAATGCCCTCCACATGAAAATCTTTACCTTCGGTGGAACTGACGTCACCCATACATGTCGACTCCACCACTTCGTATCTTCCTTACTTAATGCTTCATGTTCATCATACTAGCCGACTTGTAGTAGGTATGCGGACTTGACTGAAAACTGGCCGTTCGGTTCGTACGCCCATCCAAGCTCGTCGCGTCGTGAATTTTTGCGGATAGGGGTATTTAGTATGGCCTCGGCTTCGTGCATGAGAAAATTTTCGTGGACTATGTCCTCCTTCCAAGTCCCCTCGGCTGTGATTAAATCGTTAACTCTCATGTTTAGATTTCGCCAACCCTCTTTCCCTTTCAGTTTTTCCGTCCGAGCACCAGCCACCCAAAGGTCATCAAAGACCCTTACCTTTTGCCCATCTCCGATTCTCCATCTGAGTCATTTCTTAACGATCTCCCGACTACTGAGGAGCGATCTCCATAAATAGGAGCTATGAGGCTTCACCTTCGCCTTCAATATGTCTTCGCCGACTCCGTACCTCCCACAGAATAACCGCGACACTAAGGAATCCGGAAAGCGGATCATCCGCCATAACTGTTTCGCTAGGAGAGCCCCGTTGAATTTCCTCAAATCCCGAAAACCGAGCCCTCCCTTGCTCTTCGGCTTGCATAGGTTCAACCATCGGACCCAATACATTCGTCGCTTCTCCTCTCGATCCCCCCACCAGAACCCCGCACACATTTTATTTATATCAGAACAGATAATGTCCAGGATTTTGAAGCATTGCATAGCGTACGTGGGAATTGCCTGAATGACAGCCTTAATTAAAATTTCCTTTCCTCCTGCCGAGAGCTGGCTCTGATTCCACCCCATGATCCGCTTCTGGTTTCGATCTCTTATATAGCCGAATTGTAATCACTTCTGTCTGGTGCAGAAGGTAGGAAGGCCAAGATACCTTTGCTCTTCCTGCTCTCTCATAATGCCGAGAACACCCAGAATTTGTTGTATTATTTCTTCTCTGGAGTTGGGGCTAAAGGATATCGTCGATTTTTCCATATTCACACATTGCCCGGATGCCTCTTCGTACAGCCTTAGTACTTCCTTCACCTCTGTCGCCCCTTCCTTATCGGCTTTGAAGAACAAGATGCTATCATCGGCAAAAAATAGATGAGTGATACTTACTTTCTTTGGGACGATAGGGAGCCCACACATTGACCTCCTGCTTTCAGCGTCGTGGAGTAGCGATGAGAGGCCTTGTGCACATATAACAAAAAGGAATGGGGAGAGCGGATCCCCTTGACGAAGTCCACGGGAGGGTATCACCATTCCATGAATTCGACGGTTTACAAGGAAGGAAAACTGAACCGTCGTCACACAACGCATAATTAGCCCGCATATATTGTCCGGAAAACCTAATCTCCGCATCATTGCTTCGAGGAAAGACCACTCGACCCTATTGTAAGCCTTACTCATAGGGATGTCAGTCCAGCCCGAACCCGGTGGGCTGGCCCGATTAACCCGCTAATTTTAGAGGGTTATGGTTGGAAATTTATAACCCGATAAAGACTCCGGCCCGATTAGCCCGCACCCGATTAGCCCGAACCCGATTAGCCCAT
>JAYDZE010120590.1:0-23429 GCA_034509125.1 Monilaria moniliformis
TTTAAATTATGGTTAATTAATCAAATTAATTAATTTTCAGTTTAAATAAAATAAATATATTATAAGGGCAAAAATGTCATTTTATAAATTAATCTATCAAATAATCTAATCTACCATATACTTCATTAAAATTATCTTATTTTCAATCTCATCTATCAAACAACAACATAAAATGCAATACAAATTTATCTTAATCTTTATCTATTGGGCCCAAACTAATTTAATCTTGGTTTTAGTCTTGATCTTAATCTAGCAATCATACCAAACGAGCCCTAATTAAACACAATTACTATATGTCGCAGCGTTTTATTCATGTCTTCGGCG
This sequence comes from Monilaria moniliformis, assembly GCA_034509125.1. Lineage (NCBI taxonomy): Eukaryota > Viridiplantae > Streptophyta > Magnoliopsida > Caryophyllales > Aizoaceae > Monilaria > Monilaria moniliformis. The sequence goes on from JAYDZE010120590.1 coordinate 325, forward strand.
ATTTGAGGTGGGCGGCTATTGCCCAAGTATTTTTGACTAGTTGACAATCTTATAAAGGTACATTCTCTTTGATAAAATAAAATGGTGGAAGAATATCTATTTTTTATATATATTTTCGTATGTTTTATAGAGTGGATAATTTTTCACACGTATAACCCAAAAAATATTTCATGCAATTAGTTTTTCTTCTTTTCACTTCAGTCTGTGATAATATTATCTAGGATAATTGATGTGATAATATTTTTTCATAATTTAGACTATTTATTCATCTTAAAGAACATGAGATAAAAACGATATGGATCACAAAAATATGATTGAACTAATTTGATTTTTTTTTCTCTTATTTTCTATGATAAATTTGTTAAAAATTCTTGTCGTTATCTAATGATACGCAATGGAAAATAAAGAAAAAAATATATCATCTAAATTCAAAACTGATATTATTAGTTGAGCAGTTAATCACACAACAGATAGAAATACTTACTTGTTGTGTAGTTTGATTTCCACGCTTGATCGAATCCTGGCATCCTGCAGATGAATCCACAACTTTCAGTATCTACTTATATGCCAATTCAATGCAGAAACAATTCCATGTACACAATTCTATCAGAGAAAGTTAGGAAATCTCTGATTGAACATGCATATTATTTATCTGACAAAAGAATTTAGTTCTCACATTCTAAACGTTATGAACTGATGAATTCAATTGTTCTAAACATCTGTTGTTAATTTCTCTGCAATAGAAATAAATATTAACTGCTTCATGGGCCCTGGGCCTATGAGCTTATAGTCTTTTGTCTGCATTAATTAATTAATGGTTCAAACATAATTAATTAAAACTCAATATTCTAATCTAGTTCGTATATCTTTCAATCTCTCACTTAGACTATTATCAGATATAATATAAAGCTCCAACTTTGTACCATTGAGCAAATTAACAATACACATAAAGTGTGATCCTCCAGGCCCCCACTATCGATGATGATCTAATCAAAGTCTGCATAAAACTCCTATACTGTGTTGTGCAGCAAACTCGATATATGAAGGACATTTACGTGGATTCAATAAACTAGCCTTTATATGAAGTTTATGTAATATCATTTCATTCACGAACCACTCGATTGAGCCTAAGATTTTCTATGTGTCTATCCAAATAGCTCAATCACTTTGTCTCATCTTTATTATATGATCCATTCGACCATATTCAATTACTTTAATTGAATATATCATTGCATTGGCCAGTTACTTAATGGGCAAATAATATTGTGAATTTGGGTGTTGTCTCAAACTTCTAATCGATGAATGAATCTCATTCTTGGCTCAACTATCATCTTCATTTGCCTCATGATGTACCAAACACAAGTCCATGTCTCAATCCCTTGCGGGGAGACAAGCGTTGTACAAGGTCAAATTACACCACTCAAAAAACAAAATGAGTTATGACCTCAAGTCAAATGACTATCACATACTCCACATACTAATAAACCGTAGACACTGAACAAATAGTTTTATAGTAGGGTATACCAATACTCTCCAAAGTATCCATGTGTCCATCACGTAGTTGTGAGAACCACTACATTCTCTAAGAATGTGATGCAGACCACACGCCAACCTATGACATATCATCAATATTCATTTCTTGATGATCATTGATTATTGGTAGTTTAGAATTACAATATATCATTAGTGTCTCATATCACTAGTGATAGTCATAATTCAAGGTAACATATATAAGAATAATGACAAACAATCAAAATAATTATTCCAATAAATACACAAAACCTATAGAAAATCAAATTTTCATGGAAAGTGTGATAGTAAGGATGTCTCAATATAAATTGTTTCCAAGACATAAAACTTTAAACTCCCACTTATTGAAAGCCAATAACCAATATGTCTACATCTATGCACTCAAAGTGCTTGTTGCATTTTGTTGTACATACAGACTTGGTAGATAGATCAAACAAGTTATCAACAGTGGGTACTATTTTTAATTTTATACAACATCTTCTATAAATTTTCTATACATAGCTCTTGGCAATAGTGATTGAACCGACAATAGTATTCTGGAACTATTCCATTCTACTTCACCACCATTATGGACAAAACATGTCCAGACTAAGACTTATGGTCATACTGCTTGGAAACTAAGATCAATATACCTAGCCACTGATAATTCTGGCTAGCCACCATAGACTAAGTATTATTCTTTAATTCCTCTAAGATACTTAAGGATAGTCTTGACAGTTTCCCAAAATTCTTAGTGAGATTTTTCTAAAATCTGCCTATTATGCTAAGGTCATGGCATAAATAATAAAGCTTATAGCTGAAGTATATAAGATCTTCTTTATGTAATTCAATTTATTGCATTTAAAAGGGCAACCATTCTTAGACAATACAATGTCATGTCTCATATGAAAAATTCATTTCTTATAATTCTCCATTGAGAAGGGCCTTAGCAACTTGTCTATGTAAGTTGACTGTGATAATTCCAACAACCTACTTGGTCTATCTCAAAAGATATTTATACCAAATATGTAGAAAGCATCACCTAGATCATTTACCATAAAGGAAATGCACAATCAATCTTTACAGATTGCATCATTGAATAGTCGCTTTTATAATCAAATTGTTATCGACATATTTGATAAGGAAAATAATGTATCCATTCTCGCGCTTACTATAAACACATAGACCCTACTTGCTTTTGATGATATCAAACAATTTGATAGCCTTGTCAAAGAAAATATTCCAACTCTTGGAATTTCGCTTGAGTCCATAAATGGACTTCTTTAGCTTACATACTACGTTTGAAAATTTTCTTTGATACAAAACCTTCATGTTGTGTCATACACATATCGCCTTTGAGTTCTCCATTAAAAACGCAGTTTTACATCCATTTGCAAAATGTCAAAATCTTTGTATGCAATTATTGTAAATAATATCCTAATTGACTTGATTTTAGCGACACAAAATGTTTCATCATAGCTAATACTCTTGCGTTGACTATAACCTTTCGCCACTAACCTAGCCTTGTAGGTTTGTACCTCGCCTTTTGCATTTGTCCTCTTTTGAAGATTCATTTGCAGCCTATGAGTTAAACCCTAGGTGGCAATTCAACTAGTTTCCAACTAGATTTAAGTACATCGTATCCATATATGACCCTCTTTCCAGATGGTAGTTTACTTGTTATCTTTCATTTAAGACAAAATTTGCAAGCACCATATGATTTGAAATCAAATGATGTGAAATAGTCTAACTTTTTCAATCTTGCTGTTCTTTTCTCATTCATATGACTAAGTTTACATGTCAAAGATAAGTAGCATTATTCCTATTACATAGCTTAAGTCTTTTGTTTCTCATACTCCACTATCTGAGCTTCCAAAGCATACAAACTCTAAAAAATGTCCAATATATACTCAACATTATCTAGCCTTAGCACCAAATAGAAACAACAGAGCCAATCAGTAAAAGTTGTCCTAGTCAATTTTGTTTCCATCAAACAATTAAAAACCAAGAATAACAAAATATTAAACAGAAAAATAGAAAAAACAAATTAGAAAGAGCAAACAAATATCACATTTGTATCACTAATCAAACAAAGGTTTATCGTATTGATTTGTTCCCACTAATTTGAACATATTTTATGCCCCAAACACAAAATATTGATTTAATCAAATATAAATCATAGTGGTCCAAGATCCAAGTCTATATTGTTGTAGCCTCTGTTTTGGCTGATGACTACAATAATATCACTAGGTAGGCCTCCAAGCCAATTGCAACAACAATTTTGTAATTCTTGGTTCATTAATCCAATTAAATTGCATCCTCAAACTATTTTGGTCGCTTTCGTGTCTCAAAATAATTTAAGAGTCAACCCCATCACACGATGTCAACCATGCATCTATGAGTGGCCCTTGGCCTCGTGGATTTAGAGTAAACGCTTTGGCACTTGTTCGAAGAGGCTTGGTGTATCAAACAATTATGATGGACGATGCGTTTGATTCTATACAAAGACTTATAATTATCAGAGAAAAAAATTGTTATACTAATTGCTCAATTTAGTATCCAATATTAAATTCCAAAATAATTACTGGAAGCCGCCTACCCAGTCATAAGAAATGCGGACCACACATATTGGGCGTCGCCTACCAATACAAAGTAACACATACTACATATATTCGACGCCGCCTACCCAAGCATAAAAACGGTCTCTAAAAACTATAGTTAAATAGATAAACATAAAATCAAATTACATGATTATCACGTAAGAAATCAAACAATGCTCAACGAATAAAATACATTAATCCAATTAATATTTTATTCTCTAATTAAATATGGACACAACAATTTATATTAATTATAAATAATATAAAAGTGTACATTTAATATTAATTCCGAATTAATATAGAACATGCATTTAATATTACTATTTCAATAATAATAATAAATCATAATTTATTAAGTCAATTAATAAATTAGTTTGTGAAATTGAGATTTATGTTACTAATTCTAAATTAAAAATATAAATAAACAATTTTTATATTAATTCTAAGTTAATATAAAATTTCCATTTAATATTAGTACTAAATTAATATTAAAATACATGTAATATTATTATTTTGAAATAATAATACTAAATCAAAACTTATTAATCTAATTAATAAATTAATTTAAGTAATTGTGATTTAGATTATTAATTCTAAATTAATATATATATATATATATTATATATATATAATACATAAAAGTCCATAAATGGGCTATTAAATAAAATAATATCATTCCAGCCAAAAGTTACATAAATAGTAACAGCCCTGCAAAGAGGGAATGAAGCACAGCCCAACAATACTATAAAAGCAACAGCAGCAGTCTAGTTGCATGGGCTTATGCTTGCAGCCTGTTAATGTAGGATAAGAGCCCAACACCACCTGTAGCCCAACCCGTCAAACAAATCGGGTTTGATTCATACCCGCGAGCCAACCCGGAAGCTCAAAACACGTTAGGGTTTTCGATTTGGAGAAGCAACCACGTTGTCTCATTTCTTTCCCAAACGACGTCGTCTTGCCAATTCCAACCGCCACTGCCACGCCACCATCTCATTACTGATCACTGCCAACGCGACTTCTGAGCAGCCGTACGCCGGAGATTCGCGATGGGCGGACTGCCCGTGAGGCAGCAACTTTCACGCGGGGGAGAGACTGCGACCGGGCTCATGCTGCACCATCGGCCCAGCTCACGTTCTCTCTGTCCCCGTCGCCTTTGCCGTCAAAAACCACCTCGACAAGCCACCCTTAACCATATCCTCCGCTGCCGCCAACCAGACGACGCTGGAAGAAGGGGAGACATCAGTTGTCCGCGACGGGCTGTTTCTCTTTGGCCGCGAATGTTGCCACTCGTTACACCAGCAGCCTCCTTGAGTGGTGGCTCATCGTCACCGGCGTCTGGCTGAAAGCAAGCTCTCACCTCGTCTGTTGACCAGACGTCGCTCCGGTGATTGGAATCAAGCATCCAATGCTCGATTCAGGCGATCGCAATTCAAACACCATGTTCGATTTCGAAATCCAATTTTGATTTCCCAAAATCCAATTAAAAATTCAATTTCCAAATTATAATTTCTAAAATTATTCCATAATTAATTTAGAACATAAAATCAATTATGAATCGATCCACGAGCTCTGATAGCACTGTTAGAAATTCATGTTGTCATATAATGATACGCAGCGAAAAATACATATAGAAATATGATCTAGATTCATAATTGATATTATGAGTTGAGCAGTTAATCACACAATAGATAGAAACACTTACTTGTTGTGTAGTTTGATTTCCACGGTTGATCGAATCCTGGTATCCATGTTTATGCCAATCCGATGTAGAAACAATTCATGTTACACATTTCAATCAGAGAAACAATACGTATTATTTATCTGACAAAAGAATTCAGTTCTCACGTTCTAAACGTTCTCAACTGATGAATTCAAATGTTCTAAACATTTGTTGTTAATATCTCTACAATAGAGAAATATATATTAACTGATCCATGGGCCTTGGGCCTATGGACTTATAATCTTTTATCTGTATTAATTAATTAATGGTTCCATCTTAATTAATTAAGGTCCAATATACTAATTTAGTCCATATCTTTTAAAATTTGCAATAAAAAATGCATCATGATGGAACAAAGTTGTTGTTAGAATTAGGGGTCAATTTGAGCTATTAGGAATTATTTATCTACACTTAATATGTGTTTTGGTGCAAGCAATAGGAAGAACCAAGTATTAGAGTGCAAATGCTAAGGAAGATGGAAAATGTTCAAGAAGTACAACAAATAGCAGGAAATTCGATCTCTACTACTAACTGCCAGAGAGTCATTCAAGCTGGCCAGTGCGAAGGTTGATATCGGGAGCAACTATAGGATAAAGCTGTCTCATTCTAAGAGATTAATGAGATGGCACCATTAGTTGCAAAGGTGGCATAATTGTCCAACCAGGTGGATAAAAAGGGGAGGAAAACCTAGTTGGGAAAGGAATCAAACAACTGCACTATAAAAGGAAAGAGTAGAGAGAGAAGAAAAGTAGCTAAGCACACACTCACATACTCACCCTTGGAGGAGGAATTGAAGAAAATCTTTTGGGAAGCACACCTCTCTACCACAATGGGATAGAGGCAGGGGAATAAGCTTGTTTCATCATTATTGCTTGTTTTGAAACACTGTTACTGTTCGTTTGCATCTCTAAGAACTTTCCATTGTTACATTGCTTTACTTGAACATACCCTTATTTGTTTGTCATGATTTTAAACTTTGGATCTATTTTAAGTTGCTACTTACTATTGAACTTTTGTGGATCTAGTTATTTCGTTGACTTTGCAAGAATATTTGTTGTTCTACTTTTGATTATTAATGGTTTCTAGTTAGCATTTGTCAAATTTTGTCAAATCTTAGTTTCTTCGTCTAGTTTTAAGGTGTAATTCTTTCCAAATTAGTTTAAAACTTGTTCATTTTCGCTTGATCCAATTTTGGTTGTTTTGAATTTCATTTAGAATGTATTTTTAGTTTTAAGCTAAGAAGAAAATCCAATTTTATTTTCATTCAAAACATTAGTTGAATATTTACATCTTAGTAGAAGAATTTATGCTGGTTTTCTTGTTGGATGTAGTTTCGGTTCTTGGCTGACAGGGTTTCGTAGCTTTTCCCTATATATTTTGAAGCTAATTTGTTGTCACTTTGCATTTAAGTTCTTGTTGATTTTGTGTACCCTGATTTTTTCCTATTTAGAGTATGTTAAATTCCTGCATTTTCTGTTTTGAAGGCTTGCAAAAGTTTATTACTAGAAATAAAAAGTAGACTAGTTTCTTTTCTTAGCATAGTTTGTTGAGTCTAATTTTAGTCTAGTCTAGCTGTCAATTTTAATGGTCATTTGATGCCTTTATTTACTTTGTCAATTCCAGCATTGTTTTAATAGAACAAGATTAATTCTTGAATTTACTGAACTTAGTGGTAGCAGCAGTTACGTCTCTCAAACTTTCAAGTGGCCCAGTTTAACTTCGAATTTTTAAACTGCACAATTTGATCACTTACATTCCATCCTTTTAATTTGTTCATTTCGAATTAGTACGTAGTTCGTTTTCCACTCTTTAGTTAATCTTATTTTCCGCATTTGCATCCATTTTAATGGCATTAGGCGTGGCATCATCGTCAAATCTTCTTAGGTGTAGTAAGCATGTAACGAAATTCTCATTCTTTGTGGATTCGACACCCCTTACTTACCCATACTAAATCAATAGTATAGTGCTTCATGGGAAACTATAAATATTATTAATAGATTGATTTGTTCTTTTCCAACGACGAACCAAATTTTGCCGCTATCACATCCCGATAATGATTTGAAAGGGAAAAAAGAAGATGAAGCTAGAGATGGTGTTAGCAGTTAAGTGACAAAATTTTGAACGTTGAAGTTTTCAATGGGTAACCCTACTCACATGCCATATTCCTTTTCAATTATACGTACAGTGTTTGTCAATTTAAGTTCCACCCTAATTTGATGCTTAAATTATATTGCTGTGGTCGAACCCTATTCATTTGAATTAAAAGCGCAAAATACAGTGAGATATATTAGGGTTTATGTTAGAATATATTGACATTTTGGGCAACTAATGTTGGAAAATTGACAAGTATTAAAAAACAGGCGACTTTAGTTTTTTCTTTTATTTTTGAGTGATTTATTTAGTTCACTTGTTTTCTTATCTATAAAATAAAAATGAAAATGCTAGTTTTCACTGTGTTCTTTTTGAAACCATAGTTTTCACTTTTCAGTGTTTGGTAGGTCTTCATATGTGGTAACACAACAATAACTAAGTGATCCATTAAATTATTATTTTATTCGATATGACAGCTTGAATTATTAAATCTTATCGCTTACGTAACAAATCTTAATTAGTATAAGTTTGGTGTCACAATCATCCGACACGTCGCTCTGGATGACTAATAATGATAAGAAGTAATTTCAAGTAGACAAAACTAATTACAATTTTCCAATAAAGTTATAAAAATAATTATTGGTATTAATGTGTTACATTCAGCACTAGACGAGTATTTGGCCTGTTCTAAAATTATATTAGTAGGAACAATTTTCGAATATATAATTTAAAAATGAAACTGTTTGCGTGTCTATTTATAGGCATCTATAAATTCACATGTGACGAGGGTTTCTTGCGCAATTAAGGGAACAGCTGTTTATGAGAAAGTCACAAAATTCTCTTCAATCTGGCGAGGGAGATGAGATCATCGTCCCAATCACAATCGGTTGGATATATCACCAAACGATGGACTTTCATAGAAATCATTCATTCGGTTCGTTATTATGGACAAGTTTTGTGTGTGCGCGTGACTTAGACTTGAATTGATGGAGGATGCGGGAAGGTGATAGTACAAAAATATCTTGTAACGTACATTAATACGTATTTGTGATTGCACCATTAATTTGAGACTTATAAACTTCCTTAAATATGGGTATTTTCGCACCTGATCGTTATTCATAACAATGATTTGGTATACTTAATTGACCCACAACCACAACAAGACAGAATGGGAAGGAGTGAGTTTGCCATTCAAACACATTCACAATAATTATATATTATTAATATGTATTGAAGATATAATTAAAAAGGACCACGACGCAAACCCTCGTTTGTACGACTGTGTAACTGCATATACTACCTAAGCCAGGACTAAACTCATTCATTTGAATTGCTTGATTTGGCATTTTTCCTTACAAGAACATTTTGCATCAAAAATTTCCAACCAATGTGTAACAGTGTCATTTTGACGCAGGCTTCATTTAAAACTACTCTAGTACCAGTACAACTTTTACAAGAATCGTGCATAGCAACTGCAGTGTTTCAACTCTCGTAGCTTTACTTAATCTACGATGAAAGGCAAATGATCGACTAGAATGCTTACAGCTTTCCCAGTCACAGAGAGAATGATCGGACACAAATGGGTGGAGGCACTTTCTCAACTCAGTTCCTCCTAACACGATCGCGATAATCATCACCTCTCGAGCTTCTCTTATCTGAGTGTCGCTCTTCACCCCTACGTTTATGATTATATTTATCATCTCCGGAATCGTGTCTATCCCTGTGACTCCCTCGTACATCTTCATTGCCTTTTTTCTTTCTGATCTCATCTTCATTTCTCCCGTCTCCATGGCCGATGTCTTCAACACGCTTCTTTTCATACTTACTTGTATCCCTCATGTGTGTGTGTCCGTGGCCAGCATCATCTCCATCCTTCTTTTGACGGTCCCCACTGCCATGCCTTCTTCTGTGTTCTCTCTCATCTCCTCCATTTCTGTCCGAGTAGTCTTTTGCTCCTCTTCTGTGTGGACTTATTTGATGCCGTGCATAACCCTCATCTTCCCTGCCCTTACTTTTTTCATATCGCCTCGGCCGATCATGTGTATCCCTTCTCCTTTCATCACGTTGTTTGTTATTTTGCTTATTATCATCACTCTGCTCAGCTTTATGGTCTCTTCTCCTCTTACTATGTCTTGGTCCTCCATCATCTTCATCCTCATCGAAAACCATTTCATACCTAAAAATGATGAAACACGATATTTTAGAGCATGTGTCAGTGATTTTGGAAGAGAAATCGCAGTAGCACTCCATAAGACTACCTTGTGCTTCTGTCTCCTCCACGTTGAGTATTATCATCTTTCAGCATGTATTTGGAATGCGGTTGCCCGGTAGCGGGACCTCCAGGGCATTCCTTAGCAATGTGATCAAGAGAACCACATTTGAAGCACCCAGCACCTGTAAAAAAATTAGCAAACATGAGAAAAAAGAAGTTTCAGACTAGAAATGTAAACATAGACACAAGCTCCTGACTCAGGCATTTTGTTGCGCACAACTGCACTTATCAGGGAAATAGAAACCATCAACTTAATGAAAAGACCCAGCAGAAATATAAGGCACTAGACAAATTACCTCCACCTATTCGACCTTTGCCTTTATATTGGAACCATAGCTTTGCAACACTTTGACTAAAGTCAACATGTATCCTTCTGTCATCAATAAGAGCATTGTCCATCTGCAGTTAAGTCACAACCCAGAAAAATAAAGTCAATGTTGCCATGACTTGAAGTCCTAGAAAGAAGTCAAGAGATGTCATTTTAAGCAAATACTAAAGGAAATAACTGTACAAGAGATTAACATTTGCCTATAAACAGTAGGAGCAATTATAAAGCAGTTTACTAGATAACTTCACTATAAATGTGAGCTTTATTGTAAACCCTTTGATTATACCTAGTTCGAGTGACTAAAGAATCACACTTTCCAGCAATTATTCTTTGCCAATGATACACATAAAATCAATTTCAGAGTTAAAGTGTAATATTAGGACATTTGGGAGAAGATACAGACCATAGGATTAAAATAGGTATAATAGAATGGAGGATGGCATCAGAAATCTAATCTAATATATTATAATTGCTAAATATATCATAACTTTGGCCTATTTTGCAAATCAGACATGACCTTTAAAACGTTTCAACAATACCACCACCTTCTGATTTCTAGCAATTCAACATTCCCAAAATCAAATGTGTTCGAAAATTGACGTCATTTTTTGTTGAAATTACATCACATGAATTATGGATGTTGAGTTTGTTCCAAATCAAAATTTTGTGATATAACTGAATCATTTCAAAAGACATTCAAACTTTGCAAAATAGGGCAAAAATCATGATTTGTTTAGCACTCATCCCATGTTGAATCATGTCTGCAAGATTGATAGAAAGCAAACTATCATTCCATTGAACACAGAAATATGAATGAGATGGCGGGAATAAAGACGTGTACATTAAGATGGATGGTGAAAACAGAAATGCAGGAACTGAATTAAATACAAAAAGGATTAGAATTTACTAGGGAATAGCCCTCAGTGGAGAATATGATTACAAAGATGCAATAAATACGGTCTTGTCAAGTGCAGAAGAGACCAAACCTGAACTTATTTGACAGAAAAAATTAAAGTATATGCTTGAAAACAAATATCCATATAGCAAACCCACAGCTTGTATGAATCAGCTCCAATGGTAATAAATAATGAATATCTACCAGTAGAGAAATTAAAAACTGCTATGAGATATTGTTCCCAGTTGTTTTCTTTAAATATTGCATCAGTGCAGTTCTTTGAAATGGCTAAACTGTCCAGATATGTTAATTGAGACACATACATGAGATATCACAGATTTCTGAAGGACTTTTGTGTATATAATAGCATATTAGAATAGCTAATCATATACAGTATATGACGTGACCACTCACTCTAGACTATGAAAACGTGAGAACAAATGAAAACTACTGGAACTCAGGTTCAATATCCTGGCAGAAAATCCAAATATCAGCTTCTAGAAGTCAACAAATATACCTTAAAATATGCTTCCTCACAGGCATCTTTGTCTTCAAATTCTGCAGCCAGAGAAAATCAAATATAAGTAGCAAAAGCAATAATAAACTAAGATTATCTAGTAGTAAAACCCAATAGCTTCTTATGTTAAAGCTAGCTTGTGATTATGCTGTAATTGTTGAATCTACAAAAATTTAAAGTGAACAACCCAGCCCAAAATTACTTTTAGTAGGAAATCAAGAAGCCATAAGACAATGGTCAATAACATAATTCCCATAATTAATAAACAAAAAAAAAATGAATCTGCATGATAGTTCATTAATCAAGGTGCAGCTGCAAGTAGTTGAAAAATAATGCATCATAAGGTCACAGTATTTGTTTCAATTGAATACTGATACAATAATGAAGGTGTCCTCGACAGGAATAAGAAACTCACCTATAAAAGCGTAGCACAAACTGTCACCAGTTTTGTGATCTCGGATAACTTCAGCACTGTGAATGTCAATTAAGTGATAAGAAACACAAGGAGTAAATAAATAAATTGTGAAAAGATTATCAAACAGCCCAACTGTTAAGGAACTCACGATGTTACAACTCCAAAACGAGAAAAGATCGTATGCAAGTCATCATCCTACAGATAAGAGGAAAGCACATATCAGAAAACATTTGATTTGATGGTCAATCTAAAGAAACTGTTCAGGTCCTACTTTCATTAAAATAATCCCGAGTGCATAAAAGCATTAGGCTTTTAATTACCTCAGTTACCGGATTCAACTTGCACACAAACAACACATTTTCAGGAGGCTTCATCTCAGCTTGAGGAATGTCCCCTATCTATGACATAAATTAGCCTGTGAGTTACATAGAAAGGGCCTGCTAGTATCTGTAGACATGTTTCAATACTCAGCAAAGTTATAGATGAGTCAGGACGTACAGTCTCAAGTAATACTGCACTGGTATGAGCGGCCTTTTCACGCAGGACCTCCTGAAGCTCTTGTGGATTAAGTTGTTCATCCATAGGGATCCAATCATCTTCCAGTCTCACATCATCATCAACCTAAATTCAGTACCAACAACAAAGCCCTTCAGTAAATCAACTACACTGAATTCCAACAGCATTTTTACCACACATAAAGTTACAGATAACACAGTATACAAGATAGACATAATTAGCAAAGTTACAACCATAATTCTTAAATCTTATACCGAAAGATTAAATATATATTATCGTATGAATCTCAAATAAAATATAAAAGAAATCCAGTCCCTAAAGAAAAGGTATAATTGTCAAGTACTCAGAATATGCACTTATGCATAATAGAAGTACCAGCCACTACCAGATTCGCATAAATGTAACTGACTAACTTTCTTAAAGTTGAAGAATGATGTAAAATAAAGGTCAAGTAATTAATTACTTCATCTTTTGGTTTTCCTTCAGGTGAAGTATCTGGGATCAGCTCAGCTAGTAGGGGAGGATCTTCGAAAGGATCGTCTATTATGTAAGTGTGTTTGATCCTGCATAGATGAGATAGTTAAAAGTGAAAAGGATGGACACAGGGGGAATCACTCAAATTCATAGTAAATAAAAACAAACAAGTAGCACGCAGCAAATAAATCCGACCTGATGTTTTTATAGGGTCTATTTTTTTCATCCACATAGGCTTCATTTATTCTAGTAAGTGTCTCCAGCCCTTCAGCAACCTCGCCAAACACCTTTCCATCACAATAACAATAGCAGCAATAAGAGTAATAGTGCAGAGATCCTCAATAGATATTGTAAAGGAAGAGTAGTTCAAGCATTCCAATAATTAATGTGTCTCTAGTCCTTAACATGGAACTGGTAGAGGTGTCTATGAGTAGATTATAGCTTAAAGAAATGTAAGGAACATCTTTCTTGTTCACATTCTTTTATATATTTGTTAATGCTTATTTGTTTGGCTGTTTCTTCTGGAAAGATAGCATGACTTCCAGTGAAACTGTGTGATTAGAAGGAGAATAAAACATAATGATCTTCCTGGAAACTATTATACTGAAATAACCACAAAAGATACTATGGAAAATGGATACAAACTTATATGTATAAACTTCAGTTTCATTCAACCCCCCCCCCCAAAAAAAAAACAAATAATAAAGAAAAATTAAAATAATCATGGAGATGGAGGTAATCAAATATATAGTCCTTAGATGAGAGGACTCACGGTATGTTTTCCATCCAGGTAATCAATGTCTTCCCGCAATGTGATATAGAACTGACAAGAAAAAAATGTGACAGACACATTAAGAGAAAACATTCTGTGGCAAGGGGATCATATTGAGAAAGTAATAATTTCTTATAAACAATAATATATGCTGAGGAAATCGCACCTGAGAAGCATTAAGATTCTCCCCAGCACTAGCCATGGCCAGAGTTCCGATCTTCGAATGTTTCACATCCAGGTGTATTTCATCGCCAAAAAAACGAGCCTGATCACCGTATAAGAATCTGAAATCACATGTTACAGAAGGATCATGCATGAGGAATGGATATCTCATTAAACTATCAAGGTCCCATAAGTAAATGAAAGCTGCAAGACAAATGATTGCAAGAAAACACATTTTTTAAAAGATCCCAACCTAAAGTAATCTGATATTAGCAATGAAAACTTAGTATTGACCATCCATTAGAAAATGCAAACTGAGGCTTGACACGACGCAAAAATTACAGGATTTCAATGTTCAACCAACAAAATTACTTACTTGTACAAAGAATCACCACCAGATCCCGTCCCTGTTGGATCACCTGTCTGTGCAGTAAAATCTTTTTGTATTGTGTGAAAGAGGCATCCATTATAGTACTTAATTCTGCAACCAAAGAAACATGTTAAGATCAATAGGCATCCAATATATTCTCCTGGTAAATATTTGTACCAACAAACCAGGGACAGAGAAATATTTAAGATATATGGGCTGAAAATTAAGAATACAGTTTTGAATGTAAAAGCTACAACTTTCGGCACTAAAAGGGGTTGCTAAATCTATAGGAGCATCCAGTAAATGGAAATTTTGTACACAGGCCAACTGGCCAACCAGCCCACCCCCCAACATGACGAATGCATCAATGAGTAAGTCCAGCCTCTACAGGTGACTTCTCAATTGTAAGAGAACTAGGGTACTCAGTTGTGTCAGTTTCAACTGTAATGTTTCTACTATCTGAAGGCACTACATATAAATCTGAAAATACCTCCACAACAACAGTATGTGAATACAAAATTAGCCAAATAGAAACACAGCTTAATTCCTCATCGAGAACAGTTGTCAACCGTGTCTAAACATGTTCCCAATAATCCCAGTTACACAACGCAATAGCTTCAAATAAGATAATTTGAATCAATTTGGTCATAATCATTAACTCGGAGACAATTTGCAGTAGTTTCAAACGAAATAGTTCGAATCAATTTAAGCAATAACCATTGAATTTCAAATCATTAACACAAAAACTCGGAGATATTCTAAATTGGGTACCCAGATTATAACGCGATCTCCATTCCAAAAGCTTTGAATAAGTAACGAAATATGGAAATTGAACTAAAAAAAATATGCAGAAGGCAAATTACTTGCAGAGCTTGAGAAAATTCTTGCAGGTCAAGGGGCAACGATCAGTGAATAAATCCACCACAATCTCTCCCAAACTCGTTACTAGCATGACCGACATCTTTCACTCTCTTCTCAAGTTACCGATAATTTTTTGTAAAATGGAAGTTAGGGTTTTAGCTGCAAACGGCCAATATTTAGGAATTGACAGTACAACGGTCGGTCGAGCGGGAAGCTCACTCGGGAGTCCCGGGGCTGAGCATTCGGGCGTTCCAACCAAACCCGAACTGAGTTGAAAAACCCAACCCGGACCACACCGTTGAGCTAGCAAAATCGAATCGAATGGGATCGAATTTTCGATTTGGTTCGGTTAAAAGCAAATTTTCGCAGAGAGACAGCAGGCAGCGGTTGAGGAGGTAGATGCAACAAGGTTCTAGCAGCGGTTGAGCAGAGGCAGCGGCCGCGTCGGAGACCGAGCGCGGAGGAGGAGGGGAGCAGGCGACGGCGGGGGCGTGGGGGAACAGGCGACGGCGGGGAGGCGCGAAACTGAGAAATGGGACAGAGAATATAAATCAGACGATAGACGTAAACCCTACTAAAGTTAATTAATAAATTTAATTTCAGAGTATCAGTCTATTTAAATATTACATAGAAATAACATTAAAAATAAAAATATTACAAATTTACAATATTACAATATTAAATATAATTCGATCGATTCATGTTGAAACCGAATCATTTTGCTTCTAAAAATTGACAACAGAACCAAATTGTTGAAGTATAAAAATTGAATCAAATCGTTAATTTAGGTTCGATTTTCAATTTGGTTCGGATTTTGCTCAGTCTTAACTCCGATTCTTTCTCTTAAGATACATATTTTAACTAAAAACTATCCGCTTTTGTTTTAAAACATAGATAATATATAAAAAAAAGTCATTTTATTTATATAAAGATAAATAATAGTTGCTAATTTTGAAATATATAAGCACTTCTAATTGTTATGAAAATATCTTCAAGTGAATTTAAAAATACACGAGCACTACAAAAAAATATTGAATACTGAGCACTAGTTATCAAGCACCTATTCATATTAACAATTACTTAGCGAGCAAAAATAATGCAGTCGGATCGAGCATCAAAGTGCTCGGTAAATGTCATATTTAGCGAGTTTCCTAGCATAATGTCAAATACCCGGTATTTGTTGGCGCAAAAAAAAGTTGCGAGAAAGAAATTGCGGTGCTTGCTAAAGTTATTGAGCACTTAAGTGCTCGATAATGTAGACGCGGGATTAAACTGCGACAATATGTAAGTACTACGATGCTCACTAATGTGTTACAATTACCGAGCACCGCGCATGCTCGGTAATATACAAGGTGGTACTCGCACACCATTTTTCTTGGGTCTCATCCTATATTTCACACCAAGAATTAACGCCACCGTTGCGTCGCCCCAGAACCGCCAATTCGTCCGTCGCACCAACATTAATTCCACCACCAAAATAGTGACATCTTGTTGATCCCAATTTTGTAGAGGAAACACACTGCTTTGTAGCTAGGAATGACGACAAGAGTTGATTGAGATAGACTAGGCAAATGAGAAAAGATGGAATAAGGTTACTCACAAGCATCTGAATTGCTCTCCACTGCCACGCGTTGTTGCTCTTCGGTTGATTGTCTCAATTTTTATTTTTTATTTTTGAAGGTTTAATTTTTTTATTGTGTTTAATCTGTTTATAGTGATAAAATAAGGCTCCTCACAAGTTTCGGTGTAATCGCACAACAATCACATGATATATGTTATGTTCAATTAATTTTGGCCCCTACACTCTAGATTTCTCCTTAAGTGGCCAATATATGATAGCTGATGATGTTTTTCAACCAACTGATGATGTTCTTCTCCATATCCTTGGTTGTCGAGAGCTGCTCTTTCTCTTTTCTATTTTTCTTGTTACTGATTTTGATTTTGTTCAATTGACGTAGTAGATTGGTTTGACTGTAAATAAATTTTATTTCATTAAATTTTAAATATTTGTAACGCCTTGAAAATTTGAGAATTTAAGATAATTGAAGTTGGAAATTAGAGAAGTAAATATAATTGAAAGTTGTAAAGTTATTGGAATTAAGTTATAATAGAAAAATATGAGAAATTAAATAATGTTTACTATCATATTTTTAATTATTAATATGTGTTTCAATTATTAATTAATATGATTTGTGAAAAATTAAATGGAGAACTATGGGTTATTTTTGTTTATTAATAGTTGAGCCATCTATGTTTAGTGTTGATGTTGGGCTAATAATATTTAGAGCTACTTAAGGTTGCGCCTTAGTGCTTCAATTTTATTTTATTTTTTTTAAAAAAGCCCATAACTTAAGCCAAGATGAGAAAATACCATTCTTTTCCTATCTCTAGCCAAGATGAGAAAATACCA
The DNA here is from genome assembly GCA_034509125.1 of Monilaria moniliformis. Lineage (NCBI taxonomy): Eukaryota > Viridiplantae > Streptophyta > Magnoliopsida > Caryophyllales > Aizoaceae > Monilaria > Monilaria moniliformis. Next base: position 18,237 of record JAYDZE010120590.1, read on the forward strand.
TTCTTTTCCTATCTCTAGCCACTCACGTAACACATACACTTTCACACACAAGCATACTCTCAGCTCTCTCTTTATCGGACGCGACCACTATCGTCCTCTTCCTAGTGCTGTCTGTCGCCGCTTACATATCTTCTTCTTTTCCCCCATCGGTCGTTTTTCTCTATACACATACTGATCTCGTATTGGCAATTTCTTCACAAGATATTCATGGTTCTAAGTTTGAGTTATCGATAATTACATGTTCAACATCTATTTCAGGTAGGCCTCTTACCCTAGCTTATTGTTTTGCTTGAATCTTGATATAATTTTTTCTTTGGAACCATTAGTAATTGTCGTTAATTACTTCGATTATTGGTAAATGCACCACCTAGAAGTTAAATCATGTGTGAGTTTGAAAAAAAAATCAAAATTTATATTGAATTTATGGAAGGGGCCGATAACCCTAAATTGGGAAATTATAATTTCTTGTATAAATACTTGAATTAGGCCAATACAAGTGTAATTTGAATACATTTAGACATGATTTGAATAAGAAATTGAAATGAAAAATATACTCCATGTTGAATAAGGGCTGGCAACCTGATAACGACCCAACCCGCTAAGGCCAGACCCGAACACGACCTGTAAAGATAACCCTCAACCCGAACACGAAGCCGACCTGCTACATTCAAACCCAAACATGACCAACACACTACACGAACAAGTTAGTGACACGAAAACTTTCACATCTACACGACAAGATAACAACACGATAACGACACGAACCTGACACGACACGATAACAAAACGATTAACACCTGATTTTACACGATTGAAACCTGATAACAAATGTAGTAATTATAATCCACTTAAGTAAGCAACGGTTACAAAACAAGCAAGCTCGAAACAAATATAAGGAAACACATCAACTGATTCAACATAATATTAAAAAAAAAATCTATAGGTTCCACATTTAGGTTTCATAATACTCGACAAAATCATCAACAAAATCCAACAAGTCACTATACTTTGAAAGGCAACCAAAAATTCTATGTCGGATTCTTCATCAAAAACTTCCAATTGCAACTTTGTCCACTTTGAATCTTTCAAGTCACTCTAAAGTTGTTGCACAATTAAAAAAAGGGTAAAAGGTTAATTTGTCCCATCGTTTAGGGCGTTTACTCGAAAATATCCCACCGTTTAGGTAATTACCATTATGTAACACTCGTTTCATTTTTGGGTTAAAAATGTCCCGCAAAAATTTTCCGACGAACTGGAATATGAATGTGGCAGCTGAAATTATATGTGGCTTCTCTACGTGGCAACCTCCGTCTAAGGTATTTTTCGAACAAAAAAAAAATGCAAACTACGTAAAAAAATGTCACACCCCCACTCTCTTCTTCTTCTTCTTCTTCTTCTTCTTTCTTCTTTCTTAGGCCATTTTTTCCTTTAGGATATTCTCTCCAGCCTCCATAGCCCTAAGCTCGTCAATCTCATTGGCTTCTTCTATAATGGCTCTGCCACATACGACCGCATCCACATCGTCAAATTCGTGGGCAACAACACTCTCTACAACATCTTCCACACCAATCCCACCTGTCGAATTGAGGGTGTTGCCTTAAATTGGCTCGGCACACAGCCATTAATGCAGTCTCCATTCTACAGTTCCTCATCTTTCTTTCATAATCAACAACATAGTCATTTTTCTCACTAAAATTGACACATAGCCCAAGCCGGAATTGGAATGAGTCAGAGCTCTACGGCGGTGACCGGCTCTGTCCCCTCCTCAACTGCGCCGGCGATAGTCCCCGCACCATTTCCTCCTTTAAAGCCGAGAAAAACATGTGCTTCCGCTTCATTTCCTCCTTCAAACCTATGTTTTGGTGAAAATGTGGGTAAAATGGAGATGGAAATCAGAGTGACCATGAACACAAACGTAGTAAGTGGTTGCCACAACGAAGGTGGTCGTTCGGGCTGTTTATCGGAGATGCATGAGAGAGAGAAATTGCAGTGGGAGTTTAAGAAGAAAGAAGCGATGAGTAAAGAGATGAAGGTGGATAGCAAAGAGATGGAGGTGGAAGTGAGAAAAGAAAAGAAAAGGGAAAGAAAAGAAAAATAAAAGAAAAGGGAAATAAAAGAAAAATTATTAAAGAAGCCATGTTAGCCAAAGAAAGCCACATAGAGAAGCCAAAATCATATATTTGATAGCTAGCTAGTCAAATACAAACATTAAGAATAAGAGAAGATAAAACAAAACAAGGTATTGGATAACAAATAAAACATTTGAACAAAACTAGTGTTGACTACTTTCTAACCTTAGAATAAAAAAAATTAATTAATCATAGCTAAAGGTAAAAACAAAAGCAAAAAAAAAAAAAATAAGAACATGAACATGAACACAATCTAAACAAGCTAAAAGAACTCGTGTAGAGGCAGCATTTCGTCTCGTCTTCGATTGCTCCTTGAACATCTTTTGCTTTGGCAATGACTTCTCTAACGTATTGGTGGATGAATGGTAGCACAAAATATATGATGTTGTGGCTTGAATAGTGTTGGAGAGTCTCTCAAAAAAATCGTGCATAAAGGGCCATTTATATCAGCACAAAACGCATAGAAAATATAGAGATCGAGTGACTAAGGATAGAGCATTTTGGGCTTATCTTGAGTGGGAAACGGGCCGTGTGGGAACATAAGCTTTCCACACAGATCATTTGGCATCTCGCCATAAAATTTAGGCTGGCCGAAGTAGGAAATAGTCTATGAATAATTCAGTCCCAAACGTTCTGTGTGCTGTGTCGGCAAACTAACAGTCTTTTTGTAAAAATCACCAAAAATCCATATGTGCTTGGATTGGCCTAAAATTTTGACAAAATCTTCTTAACATCTTGAACTAGCTTCACAAAAAATTTGGTCGGTCAAAACATTTTTGCATGAACAATTGGATTGGAGGTTGAAATCTGGTTAGAGATGACTCATTTCCTGTTTCCCATTTTGTCTCTTCTTTCGTGTGAGACAAGATCTTCGTCCAAATGGATTCGTTACTTATTTCTTAGTCTTTTAAATCTACTTTATACATTTGTTTCCTTCATAACTCAACAAACTCATCAAACAACCAATTTATAGGGAATGAATACTTATATAGTATTAAAACTACACAAATTGTCCTAAATTTAACCTCTATAAACACCAAAATATTGATTGGGTCAACCATCACCACCACTTCAATTTATAATGATTCCAAACATATGACATTTGCTTTTTATGCGTTGATCTTGGTGGCTTGGTGTTTGAATTGGGACCCTCCATAATCTCCATGCCTTCGACCACGACTTCGGTAGACATTTGTTGGTTTTCACTTGCTAATCATGGAAACTATCCAAAATCTCTAGGGCTACTACTACTGCTACATCCAAAGTTGATGGACAACCTAAGTTGATCACCCAAAAATATTCACTTCTGCAAAATGAAAGTTATTATTACTTTATCAGTCAGAAAATAAAGAAAATCGAGAAAAAGGGACAACCAAATATGCAAGTAAACATTTGGAAATAGAGTGTAGTAAGTTTTAAATATGTAATTGCACCGACAACTTTACAGGGCCGAGAATGGACTAAGACAAAAAAACAATGTGGAAATAAATACTATGTTGCATTATTTTGTATACATGTGCATTTTAGTCTACATAAATATGAAACCATATACTTATTTATTAAAAACTCTGCATGTTAAATATAGTAATTAAAAATAAATTGATTACAATGTGAATCCAACTTCAGTAAAATAGAGGGAACCGATGAAGGATCTAAGAATTCTTTTAAGAGGTAGAATAAAAAAATTGTATAAGTAGAAAGTTTAGAGAAACATGAAGTTGATAAACAGAAGAAGATAAGACATTTCTTCCAAATTTCATCAAGAAAAATAAGTCGGTTGATATATACATAAACAAATATACTTATTCGGCACACTCACTCAACTTTCCCAAGTTTTGGCTCTCCACAATCTTCAGAATCAACGATTTGTTCTCATCCAGATACTACACACAATACGAAATAATTAAAACACTTAAAAATATATCTTTTAAGATTCCAGATTCTTGGAATACTGGAAGAGATGGGGCATGAGACTATATTCAAGAAAGCTATTTTTATATGCAACAATAGTTTAAGAGAAATAGTCAATCTACCCCACAAAGATTACAAATTTAAACTAATAGAAAAAGGGCAAGAAACTCAAAACAACTAGAAAAATCAAGAAAAGATTTAATGAGAGCCATAAAAAATGAGTCTGTAAAGTTTTTGACAAAGAAACGTCCATATCAGTGTGATAAGGATAGAGCATAAAGTCCTTCATACAACCAACCCCAAAAACCAACAAATGGAAAAAGATGGCAATTTTCAAACACAAAATGTAGCAGACTTTATAAAATCAGAAACACTAAACTAACCAGCAACCAAAAACAGAGAAGAGGGCGCAGAAGATGCGTGCACCACCCATGACAAGGAAGCAGTATTCCAAGGGTTTGGAATGAGTTCTGGATCATCGGACCATGGGCCAAAGTAAGAAGAATCGACGGACAGATTACTTGGTGGTGTGGAGGGGTGAAACGGGAGCTAACGCTACTTGGGAAAAGGCTGCGGACTTGTGGCAATTTGAGAAAGAGATTGCTGCATATATGAATGCAACGGAGAAGGGCTCCTCTCACTCGACTACGAGGGCGTCGTCGAGCTCCGGTAGGGGAAGTTTGTTGCAGGGTTAAATCTGATGGTGCCGAGATGTGGCGAGCCACGGGCCACATTGTCGGGAAATAAGTGTCATGGCATTGAGTTAGTGCCTTGGCTGGTTTGGAGTGGCAAGATTGCGAGAAAGGCCGTAGTCTTGGCCCGATGATGCGGAGCATTGGGCGTGTGGGGCAGCACTCGGCGGAGTGTTGCGTCGGGGGCACGTCGTGCCCGACAAAGGGGTGAGCAGCGGGACAGATGCGTGATGAGTGCACGACATCGGCCCTGACGGGCGCACAACCCTACCTCTACCCGCGCACTAGATGTGCGGGGTGAATTGCGTGTCGGCAACAGGATTCGATCCCTGGTGGGCGCGGAGCTTGTAATATCCCTAAAAAGGGGCTAGTCGGAATAGTGAGTTTTCCGATCGTCGGATAAGGGTTTCGACGATAATTTGAAAATAATTAATTAAGTAAATTGAGATGAATAGAAGAGT
>JAYDZE010120811.1:0-23427 GCA_034509125.1 Monilaria moniliformis
TCATAGACTACGGTTAGTCCTAAAAACCGTAGTCTATGACAAAACACTACGGTTTATTCAAAAAACCGTAGTCTATGATGTGTAGTGTATGAGCATATTTCTTGTAGTGCGCGTTGACAGGGCAGTTGGGCATGGTTTGGAAGATGAAGTCAAAGAAAGAAAGCACCAGCAAGTAGGCCAGAGAAGCAGGACAGAAGAAACATGGAAAGACTTAGCAAATATTCGAGAAATGAAACCTCAGGAGCAATGGTGGGGATGCGATGCAGCAGATTCCTGCGCGAACCCTACTTTTGCCTATAAAAGGCGAGTGAAGGCGCAACGAAAGGAGGTTGTCGAGTGGAGTTTCAGCGAGGTTTAGAGATGTTTTACAGCCGTCCTTCTTCAGTTTTCTAGGGTTCTTATGTAGAAAAGCTCTCAGTTTAGACCGGTAGTGAGCTTGCCGCCTATAGCGTTCAAGTTTACTTCCTTGTTCAGATCTATTACTTAAGCCGTGAGCCTAGTAGCCGTTCTTGTTAGCCTTAGCTCTGTTTCAGCAATTTCATGTTCTCGTTGTTGTTTTCTTTGATTTTAGTAGCTGGTTTGTAATCTGAACAACATTTTAAGTTTTGAAGTTTATGCAAGTTGAAGTTTTCTTGTTTATTTCCGTTATTGTTGCTTTCTTTTCGCCGATAAAGTAGTTTTACCGTTTAGTAGTTTAACGAGTTTTCTCTTCAAATCAAGTTCAAGTGTTCTCAATGGAGTTTTTCAGATCTTTAGTTTTGAGTCAAGATGCTTTAGTTAAAACTCTTTCAATTTTGCAAGTAGTTAAGTTTTTCATAGTTTAGAAGGAGTCAGCACGTACGATTAGGGCAGTTCAAAGGTAGTTTTCCAGTTTTCAGTGATGAAATCGGTCATGGATTGAACCTACCGGAGTTCTTTCGAGCTAAATTCTGATACCTTGGTCCTTTACAATGGGAATGAAGGGTTGGAAGGGATGATTCCACTGATTCAAACAGTTTTCAGCTTTTTGATGTCGTATATGATTGCAGAGTGAATGTCTTAGCATAGTAGTACACTCAGAGGCAGTTAGCACCTGTCTAGGGACCACCTTAATCTTAGAGCACCACCTGTCTCAATTTTCCTGCACCTCAACCACCACTGCATCCTTACTTTATCCAGCTCATCTAATCCACTTAAATTAGTTATCGTAGATTAGTTTAGAAACCAACCCTAGGTTAAGTTAGTTAATTGTGTTCAACTTTTTAATCCGTTTTCACCTTTTCTTAATTCCTGGACCACATGTTGCTTGCCCAGTTCGTACCCGTAGTTAGCAGTACCTTAGTAGTAGCTAGTCATCATTTCTTTTAAAACCTGCTTAGTGTGATATTTCTTTTCTTGTCCAGTAGTCAGTTCCTCCAAACAAAACCTAACGCATGGCGGCATCGCCAAAAATCACAAAATACAGCCTCAACTAGGGCAACCTAATACATCTCCTTGTGGGATCGATACCCAACCTTACCACTTACTAGCCAATAGTACTTGGGAAGTAAGGGAACACAAATCTTTGATAAAGCGCGACGTGTCTTGACAACGGGACACAAAACTCTTCGATCAAAATGGCGCTGTTGTCGGGAGATGGTGTTATTATGTAGTTGAGAAGTGTTATTTCGTACATTTTTTCTTGACCTAGTTCTTTTATTTTGTTTTCCTTTTCAGTTTATGAGCCACTCTTCACAACATGAGTTGCTATTCGATTCAGAGATTGATAGGACTGAGAAGAGGCTCAAAAGACTCAACGACGCCCAACAAGCTAGAGGGGGGCTATACGCTGCCCAATTTGAAAGTTCCGAGTCAGAAGAAGAAGGTTGTGCCAAAATTTTAACTGAAGTTTTTCAAGTCCAAAAGATGATGCCAGATAGAGAGGACGACCCTCGGTTGGAAGATCTTGTCTGCCATGTTACTGATGACCCGCCGACCCCCATCAAACTGCCCAACAAAACCCCTCCGATACAAATCAAACTAGCGCTTTTGAATGTTTTACCAAAATTTTATGGAAAGAATTATAAGATCCTTATAATTTTCTAAGTGAGTTTATTAAAATTTGCAGGATCCAAAAAAGGCCCAAAGGAGTCACGGATGAACAGTTCAGGTTAGCCGTGCTACCGTTCACCCTGTCCGGAGAGGATAACGCATGGTTCGTGAGCTTTCGGCCGGACTCGACCGAGACTTGGCCCGAAATGAAAAGGATCTTTCTTGAATATTTTTTTTCTTCCACAAAAACAAATGACCTGAAGGAAGAGATTACCGGAGTTCAACAAGGGTTCGATGAGCCTTTGAACATGTATTGGGCACATTCCAAGAGGTTGGTGGAAAATTGTCCGAACCACAAGCTAGCGGAGGGGGACTTACTCCAGTATTTATACCAAGGCATGACGGTGGAGTCGAAGAATCTACTTAACTCATCGAGCGGAGGCGGATTCTCCACCCGGAGGGTGTGTGAGGCAAGAAAAGTTATTCAAACATTGGTAGATATTACAAGGGAGTATGAGGAGCCAAATGTCCAACTACTGCGTAGGGCAACTTATGCTGGTACCAGTACCGATGAGTTGGAGGAGAAGATCGAGTTTAAAATCAACAAGTTGGAAAAAATGTTGAGCACGGTTTTGGAAAAGGTTGTCCGAGGGCCTACGCTTGAGGAGCTCTGTGGAGCCTGTGGGAAGCCGGGGCACATATTAGCCTACTATCGGATGGATTAGATGGAGCACAACGCTCTGTTGAACGCGGTAGGAAATTGGTAGACCCATGCCCAGAGGCGCGATCCTTTTGCGACCACATACAATCCTGGCTGGCGCGACCATCCAAACTTCCGCTGGGTCGAGCCAAACCCAAACCCACCTCCAAACCAAAAAAACAAACCCCCAAATCATCAATCCCAAATTCAGAATAACCCCAACAACCATCATCAACACAACCCACAACCATATCGCCCACCGTATCAAAGAAACTTTCAACAAAATTTTCAACCCAACCAAAACCACCCACTGCCTGGGTAGTTTAGACAAGCCCGAAACATAGAAGACATGATGACAGAACTTTTCAACACCCAGCAGTTCGTTCAGAACAATTTACAATCAAACAATGAGGTGGTGCATAAATTTCAAGACGCCCAAAGGGAGCAGAAGGCGAACCTTGACTTGTTGACAAGGTAGATGACCCAGTTGGCGGTGGCGATGAACGAAATGAGAGGACATGAAGGGAGAATTCCAGCCCAAGTCCAGCAGCCCAACCGGGAGAATGTAAACAAGATTACTACGAGGCAGGAGGAAGGGAAGATTCTTCCAGAGCACCATCCCATCCCCGAAATTTTGAAGAAAAACGAAGGAGACACATGCCAACTGCCCAATTAACCGGTGGCAGAAACAATGGAAGAAGAGCCAGATAGTCAGGAGAAGCACACAACCCCACCCTATCCAGGTAGAATCAATCCATGGAAGGATAGAGAGGATACAATCGACTTTATGTCAGTCCTTAGCATACTAGAGGTGAGTTTACCCCTGCTCCAAGAGCTAAAGATTCCCCCATTCGGAAAATTTGTGAAGGACTTCATAGCGGGGAAATCGAAGGACGAAGCCATGATCGTGATTGGTGCAAACATTTCAGCTATCACTTTGAAGAAACCCCCAGCCAATAGTGTTGATCCAGGTACATTCTCCTTGCCCATATGTATAGGTGATGAATTAATCGAGCATGCTATGTGTGATTTAGGTGCTTCAATTAACGTGATGCCATTGTCTATTTTTAACAACTTGAAAGGGGTCGAGTTAATAGACACTAGGGTTGTTATTCAACTAGCCGATCGGACATGTATATACCCGAAAGGAGTGGTTGAGAATGTGTTAGTTAGAGTGCATGAGTTTTTGTATCCAGCCGATTTTTACGTCATTAAAATGCATGAATCTTCGCCTAAGGACTCAAGTGGAGTGTTATTAGGTAGACCCTTCCTTAGGACCGCGAAGACTATTATCAATGTGTATGACTGGACAATCTGTTTGGACTACGATGGTGATAAGTGCACATTTAGTATTGATAAGGCTATGAAAAGTCCTTTGGATGTTGAAAATGCCCAGTCTGCTGATGTGATTGACCCCATAGTCCAAGGTTACCTTGAGACTGAACTTTTGCAGGTTAAAAATGAAAAGCAAGAAGGGTTAAAAATTGACCCAAGGATGGAGAATATGAACAAGATGTTGCAGTCCCGAGACATGACAGATGAAGAAATCGCAGCGGAAATCCTGGATGCCTATTCAGTAGAGCAACCAAATCCAGTATTGGGTGCACACTGCCATGTTTGGACTCCGAGAGAGCAACTGACTAGGAGAAAGGGAGGACCGAGCCGATGGGGCTGAAGCCGTTACCTCAAGAGTTGAAGTGTGTGTACTTAGGAGAGATGCGTTGCCCGTGATCATCAATAGCAAGTTGGAGCAAGAACAAGAGGCTCAACTTATCGAAGTGTTGAGGAACCACAAAAAGGCCCTCGGGTGGAAACCGGCCGACTTGGTGGGAATCAGCCACGATGTTTGCATGAATTCCATACACTTGGAGGAGGAAGCCAAGCCGACCCGAGATCCACAAAGGAAATTGAACCCCGATATGCGAGAGGCAGTGTTGAAAGAAGTTTGGAAGCTTTTAGAGATGGGAATTATTTTCCCAATATCCGATAACAAGTAGGTGAGCCTGGTACACATGGTGCCCAAGAAGTCGGGAATCCAAGTTGTAAAGAATGAGCGGAATGAACTGGTGCCAACTCGCCTAGTTACAGGTTAGCGCATGTGTATAGACTATCAATATAGATCAATGCCACAACCCACAAGGATCACTTACCTGTACCATTTATTGACCAAATGCTTGAGAGGTTGGTGGGGAAGAAATAGTTTTTCTTCTTGGATGGCTACAACGGGTATTTTCAATTCTTTGTGACCCCAGATTATCAAGAGAAGACCACCTTTACTTGCCCGTTCGGGACATATGCTTAAAGGCGGATGTCATTCGGGTTATGCAATGCCCCGGGGACTTTCCAGCCCTGCATGATGAGCATCTTCTTAGACATGATAAAAGAATGCATGGAAATATTCATGGATGATTTCACCGTTTATGGTGAAACATTCGATACTTGGTTGAAGCATTTAAACTCAGTTTTTGCAAAGTGTGAGAAGAGGAATTTGGTTCTAAATTATGAGAAGTGCGACTTTATGGTGAGTGAAGGGACAATACTCAGACATCTAGTGTCGAAGGAAGGAATCCGAGTGGACAAGGCCAAAGTAGAAGTCATCGCCAAACTTCCCTACCCGACCAACCAAATGGAGATTCGAGGATTTCTTGGGCACGAGGGCTTCGACCGCCACTTCATCAAGGATTTTGAAAAGATAGCACGCCCGCTCACCCAACTTCTCCAAAATGATGTGCCAATCGAATTCGATGAAGACTGCAAGAAGGATTTTAATATGTTGAAGAGCAAGCTGACCAGTGCGCCCATAATGCAAGGGCAAAATTGGAACCTCCCGTTCGAGATTATGTGCGATGCAAGTGACTAAGCCGTGGATGCAGTCTTAGGCCAGAAAGTGGGGAAGGAAAGCCATGTTATACATTATGCTTCGAGGACCCTAAATCCAGGCCAGAGGAATTATGACACCATGGAGAAGGAGTTACTCGCCGTGATTTTCGCATTTGAGAAATTAAGATCTTATTTGCTTGGTTCGAAGGTGGTCGTCTACACGGATGATGCCGCATTTAAGTATCTATTTGGGAAGAAGGAGTCGAAGCCAAGGCTGATTAGATGGATTTTGTTCCTACACGAGTTCGATGTGGAGATTAGAGACAAAAAGAGAGCCGAGAACAAAGTGGCGGACCATCTCAGCCGACTCATCATCGACGAGGAAGAATGAGCCATTATTGAAACCTTCCCGGAAGAAAATCTTTGTTCCATCGAGGAAAAAGAAGGAGAGAGCGCTAGCCCAAGGAAACCATGGTTCGCCGACATGGTGAACTACCTCTCAACTGGCCAACTGCCGCCTGGGGACGTCCTAAGCAAGGCAAAGAGGATGAAACTAAAGACTAAAAACAAGCACTACTTATGGGATGAACCCTACCTATGGAAGGTGGGAATGGATCAAATCATTAGGAGATGTATCCCAGAGGAGGATTATGAAAGTGTCTAAGGCATTGTCATTCTTATGCATGTGGAGGGCACTTTGGTGCAAGAAAGACGACAAGAAAAATTATGGATAGCGGGTTCTATTGGCCCAGTTTGCACCGGGATGCCTACCTTTTCTTTAAGCAATGCACGCGATGCCAACTTATGAGAGGAATATCCAAGAGGGACGAAATTCCCTAAGTGCCAGTAGTGGTTTGCGAGATTTTTTATGATTGAGGAATGGATTTCATGGGACCATTTCCTAGTTCTACGGGCAACTACTACATCTTTGTAGCCATGGATTATGTGTCTAAATGGGTAGAAGCCAAGGACACAAGGACGAATTAAGGTAAAGAAGTGTCCATATTCTTGAAGGGGGTGATTTTTAGTTGATATGGTATTCCAAGGGCAATCATAAGTGATAGAGGTTCCCACTTTTGCAATCGGCAAGTGGAGCGTTTGTTTAGAAAGTATGGAGTCCATCATAGGCTCACAAGCCCGTACCACCCCCAAGCAAATGGGCAGACCAAGGTTTCTAACCGAGAAATCAAGAACATATTGGAGAAAACAGTAGGCGCTTCCAGGAAGGATTGGTGCATGAATCTTGATAATGCACTATGGGCTTACCGGACCGCGTATAAAATCCCCATCGGTATGTCGCCTTACCAGCTGGTGTTCGGGAAGATGTGCCATCTACCCGTTGAATTAGAGCACAAGGCATATTGGGCGGTGAAGAAGATCGACATGAAAGAAAAAAAGTGTGAGGGGGAGAGGAAAATGCAACTCCAAGAATTAGAATAATTAAGGCTTGAAGCTTATGATGCCTCGATGTGGTACAAGGAGAAGATGAAGATAAGGGATGATAAGAACATAAGGGGAAAGGACTTTCAAGTGGGCCAACTAGTGCTACTTTTCCAATCCAGACTTAAGCTCATGCCTGGAAAGCAGAAGTCCAAATGGAAGGGACCTTACAACGTTACTAAAGTTAGGGCTAGTAGGGTGATCGCCGGGTTTTTGCGCGCTGTCGTTGGCTAGGCACGAGCTGCCCGGATTAAAGATTATTTGCAGTTCCCCTTACTCCCCAAAATACTATGGACTAGTATATGGTAAGCACGGGAGTCGATCCCACAGAGAGATGTATGGTTAGGCCAAGTTGAGAGGGTGTTTTTTCGAAGGGTTGACGATGCCGCCACTCTTGGGATTCTTGAGAGGGGGAACTAACCTACTGGACTTGGAAAGGTAAATAAAACTGAGTAAAGGTTGGAAGAAAACAACATCTAGCTATGGCTAAAACACTACTGAATCTAAGAACGAACTGGGCTACTGAATGGATGATTAACTAGAAATTAAAGAGAAAGTGGATTAAAATATTGAATGAGGTTAACTAAGCTAAACTAAGCTATCTTTCTAAACTAATCTAAACTAGGTTAACTAAGAAAGTAGTAAAAGAAAGCTGTTTAAACTAAAATGTGCAGATTGGGTGGGCAGGTGGCAAGTGTGTGAGGTGGTCCCTAAAAGGTGCCCTTGGACTGACTCTCAGGAGAGGGTTGTACTACCCTGCATGCATTCTATCTGTAGGCTAAAAGTGAGTTGTACGCTTTAACTAACTAAACAGGTGGCAAATCACCATTTCCGACCTCAAATTTCCATTTTGAGGAACCAGAGAATCAGAACTGACCCGTAAGAACTCGGGCTGGCGACCTAAACCATGGAAAACTTCAAGGAAAAAACTATTGACTACCTTTAAGTTGGGCTACGTGAAAGCTATTTTACCTACCTAAACTAAGCGAAACTTCAATCTACGAAATGGAAATGAACATTCTAACTATGGAAGCTTGAAAAACATTAAAACTACAGCTAACGGACTTTGAAATCGAAGACACGCTGGAAAGATTAAAGACACATGAAAAATAACTTGACAAACTTGGAAATAGAAATACACCAAGAGCATTGCTCAAATAACGCCCTTCCTATTGCATCTTGTCTTGCCCACCTAGGCTAATTGTTGCTTCTGCTTCTCTGTCACTTGGTCTTTTTTATGCAGTCCACCGTCTTCGTCCGCCTTTGATCTGCCCAAGTTACCCCTCGATTTGCACCAAAAACTAGCACTTATCATCATTCAAACAAGCATATTAGACCGGTAAAAGGGTTCGTTATTTGGGCTGATCAAATCTCCTCACACTTAAGGCATGCTTGCCCTCAAGCATGAGTCGGATTCGAAGAGGCCAAATAACGCCCTATAATTCAATTTTCCCCCGTCTCAAAAGGAAAAGAGAAAAGAGGCGAAAGAAAAAAACAGACTCAAAGACACAAGACGAACACGAAAAAAAAAGAAAAGAAAAGAAAAGAAACAGCTAATCACCAATAGATAGCATTAAGTTGGGCAGCATGAAGGAATTTGGCTGAAATAAATTGAGTTAAGAGTTAACTGCCATGTTCGGTGGTTCACTCCCTCGCTGCAGTCAAAGGTAAATCTCTCTTTCAGCGCTATTCTTCGCACTTCAAATATTTCGCGGTCAACAGGCATCAAAAGGACTTCACTTAGGTTGTAATGGGGCTTAGGACAGTTCAAAGGTTAGGCCCTATTGTTCGAAGTTTTCAGCAGTCCATTTTTTCCGGGAGGCGGGGCCTACTTAATGGCTTCAGGCTTTTTTTTTTTAGTGTATTTGCCTTAACATTTTTGGCGCATGTGTAACTTTTTCTTCATTTCACTTTATATTCTTTTCTTTACAGCCTTTATACTTTTTTGCCTTTCTGCTTAACTCGCCCTACTCATTGGTCTCCCTCTTTGAACTAAGCTGTTTTGTGCAGATAAGGAAAAGTAAATTCCGGCTCACACTGGGCTACTAGGGTCATATTTGTTTGGTGGTGGTTTGAAAGAATTAAGCTCAAGTGGCTATGCCCTATGCCTATGTCATCTGCCTATTGACCTTGGAATATTTGAGTGTGCGACTAATATTTTTTTTCTTCTTTATTATCAGTCAGAAAGAAAGATGCGGGGGCTGCCCCGCTTAAAGATCGAATCTAAATAATATGTGGGGTGGTGAACTGGGCAGTCAGGTCCATCATCCTCAATTTAAAAAGTTCAGCCTAAATAAGAGTGACCTTCATTTCGCCCTAATCATGCATATCTATAGGTGATTAAACAAACAACAGACTCAACAAACAAACAACCTCCTGACACTTGGATGAAAAGGGAATATTCATCCAAGGTGAGGAGTAACGACTCAACACAAACACAAAAGAAAAAGAAAAGAAGAAAAGAAAAACGAAATGGGGAAAACTAAATTTTTTTATCGGTTTCTCCGGCTTGATCGCACTTGCGATCCCTTTGAGGTGCTTGCTCTGGTTGCTGGTTTGGGGGTGCTTTCTTCGGGCATTCCAGGCCTTCCGGCTGGGCTAGCCGGGTGTGGTGTCTCCATCAACTGGTGGGGTTCCGCATTGTAATTCGTCATGAACTTTCTTAATTCTTCTGCCAATTTTTTAAACTCTAGGAACGTTTGACATATACGAAGCACTAGATTCTAGAGATAGTGTCCTCTACATTGAGTATGCCTAAACTGACCTGCTGACTGGTGTGCTAATACAGTCCATGCAGATTGTTGATCAAATTGAAGTGTATGCCTATTCGGTATGGCTCGTTCGGCTATTTGAAACTCAAACCTAGAGGACTCCTCAAGAGAAACAATACCTAGTCTTAGGTTCCATTATAGCAGACATATCTCATGCAGTCTACCAAGCAAATGAAAAGAGATCGAAAATTCTTCCAAATTGCAATTTGTGATACAGGGGAAGGAATTGAAAAATTCATCAATCAAAACATTCGGTACATCCACAGCAGGTATATTCAGCAACCAATTGAAACCAACTCGATCAAAATATCCAAGGAACTCTTTTCGGCATGCAAATGTATCTAAAGAAGTCAAGTCTAGAGTTTGGCCGGCCCAATACTCCTTACCAAGTCGGGCCATTACCTTGAACATGATGTCCTCTTCCGATTATATTTTGATCCTCTCCAAGCGCTCTTCATCCACTGTGATCCGAATTTTCGGGAAATTCCAGGCTTTGGGTGGTGGAGAGTTCATCATCGACTCTTCTTCGGATTCGGAGGAGTTGTTCACATCAAACTCGGGGTCGGCCTCGTCGGATGACGCGCTCTCTGCAGTCGCCCTTGTGGATGGTTCATCCTCCATTGGTTCATTTCCCTTCCTTCGCCGTTCAGCTGCCAAGAACCTTGCGCTACGTTGCAATTCTTCGGGTGCTGGCGTTAAGTCCGCAACCTCAGCATGTGTCTCCTCAGCTTGAACAGTTGGTGGGGACTCGGGTTGCGAAAGAGTTCCAACTTCAGTTGCTAACCTTTCACTCCTCCTATCCTTATTATGAGCGTTTCTTCTATCTCAGGCTATGATAAACCAGCCCTTCCAAATACAGTACTTCATTCTTACATCTTTCGCTTCTTAGAGCTTGAGGGTGTCATGTTGGAATATTTTGGAAGTGGTAGATTTCAGCTATGGTTGTTTGGGCTCTTGTTTGGTTCGGATTGTAGCTTAGGAATGTTGGGAAAAGTGGAAAAAATCCGAATGGCCAGGTTGTTGGCTTTTATAGATGAGATTATAACGGCTCTTTTTTGGAACAGACCTTTCAGTTTCCCTACGTATGCATGTAACTCAAGCTATCCGTTGAGCCTTTACTGTGATTGTCCTATTAAGCTTCTGTCTCAATGTCTGACACAATTGCCGTTACCACTTCTGCCTTGCCTTTTCTGATTCAAATTGGGCTTCTACTTCTCTACATGCAGCCCCACTTGATCACGCTAATTACACGTGGCACCTGCATAATTCAAAAATGCAAACAGAACAAAGTTAAACCAAAAAATTAAACTAAAATAAGGGAAAAAATATTTACAAAATTCCTCCTTCGGATCTGTTCCCAATCGGTTCTTGACTATGCCTTTGATCTGCCCGATTGGAACTTCCGTTCCCCTTCTATTTCTTAAGTGGAGTGGGCACGTGCAGCGGGATCTCCTCGACTAAGCACGCATCAGTTGGGCTATTGAAAGGTTTGAGCCTCTGGCCATTAACCACGAATGGTTCAGGTTCTTCTTCCATTCCCTTGATCTCGATTGCTCTGCTACTCCGGATTTCAGCGACTATGTAGGGTCCCTTCCACTTTGATCTAAGCTTCCCAGGCATTAGCCTTAGTCTAGATTGAAAAAATAACCCAAGCTGGCGTACTTGAAACTCTTTTCCTCTGATGTTTTTGTCATGCCTCAGCTTGGTCCTTTCTTTGTACCATACAGATGCATCATAGGCCTCCAGCCTCAACTCTTCTAGCTCTTGCAACTGCATCTTCCATTCTTCCTCACACTTAGCTCCTTGCGCATTGATTTTCTTTACTGCCCAATAGGCCTTGTGTTCCAATTCAACAGGCTAGTGGCACTTTTTTCCAAACACCAGTCGTTAGGGTGACATACCGATGGGAGTTTTATATGCAGTGCGATACGCCCAGAGCGCATCATCGAGCCTCATGCTCCAATATTTCCTTGGGGCACCTACCGATAGAATAAGGGAAGTGTGCGCGGTGAATTGGTACGAGTTATGGTACGAGTAGTTGGCAGGAAAACTAAATTGTATAAACGAATAACGAGAAACGAGTACAAGACCCTTTGAACGAAAACCCTATGTTCAAAGCCCAAGCCGTTGGCTTAACCAACAAAATAATGCGCCGATCCCTTTCTAACCTCAGGGGTATTTAAAGGCGTGAGGACTCCTAATCCTATTACGAAAAGACTCCTAATTCTATTACAAAAAGGACTCCTAAAAACAAAGACATCTAAAGCTAAAAGCTACCTAAGACAAATGGGAATCCTATTCCCAAAAGGTTACGAGTTTTGCTCTCGCAAGAGTTCTTCCGTTTGCGGGCTTCTATCCATCCGAGAGTCCTAAGAACTCTCGGTCCTCGCGCAACTGGCATGCACATTCTTGTTTCTCGCGCGCTTCGCGCGCTTTCCGTTTTGATGTGCGTGTGCGTGTACGTGTGCGTGTGCGTGTGCGTGTGCGTGTGCGTGTGCGTGTGCGTGTGCGTGTGCGTGTGCGTCGCACGCGGCGCGCTCGCGCGCCTCGTGCTCTCGGCTTGCGCGCTTCTCTGCCTTGCGTGCTTGCCTTCTCTCCGCATGGTATTGCTTGTTACGCTTGCTTGTGCCCGCTGATCGCTTGCGGCCTGTCCTTCCTCGCGTTGCTCGCTATCAATTGCCTCCCCCAGCGAAACAGCCTTGCCCACAAGGCGGAAGTAGGGGACCTGGCCGCGGACATCCTCTTCATTGAGCCAACTGGCGTCATCCATGGGTAGGCCCACCCATTTGATAAGCACTTAGCAAGTTGTGAGTCCGTCGACCACGAGTTCCCGGTTTTGCACAACGCTTTCTGGCAAGTATGGTGTATCGACACTTAGCAGTTCTTCGGGGAGGGTAGGCTCGGCTTCCGTGTTGCCTATAGCTGGTTTGAGGAGGGAAATATGAAATACAGGATGAATTTTAGATCCTTCCAGTAGTTGCAAGCGGTATGCCACCGGACCAATCTTCTCGATCACGCGGAACGGACCAAAGTATCGAGGTGCTAATTTGCATGTGTGGTCCTTAAACAATGACTTCTAGAGTCGGGGTCGGAATTTAAGGTATACCAATATGTCCACCTCTTGCTCGACGTGGCGCTGCTGCTTATTGGCTGCCCGCACCATGCTTTGTTGGGCGCACTGAAGGTGAAAGCGCAACGAAGCCCATCCCAATGTCGTCCCATTCCCTGGTCGGAATGGGGAGCGGTTGGAGGAGGCTGGCCGGCGCCTGTGTTGCGTACTTGTTTTTCTGGCACGTGGCGCATGCGGCCACGAAGCAGGTTACTTGGCGCATCATTCCTGGCCAGTAGATGCTCGAGGCTAGCCGCCGGTACATGCGATAGGCCCCGGCGTGCCCTCCCACGGGTGTGATGTGGAATTCTTCCAGCAGCTTTGTGATCCACGGGGAGGTCGAGGGTACTACCAGTCGGCCCTTGTAAAATAGGACCCCGTGCGTGAGGGTGTAGTGCTTGGCGGTGGTGCTGTTGTTGGCCAGTGCATCCTTTATTTCGGCCAAGGCTGGATCCTTATGTAATTCTTGTTGTACTGTGGCCCAGTCGAGCCACACCGATGTTGTGATGGCGGCACACGTACCGTGCGGTGTGGGGCTGGCGGGTGCATCCTCGTCTTGTCGGGATAGTGCGTTAGCCGCTCTATTCAGGTTGTTTTCCTTGTATATGACGGAAAAATCATGCCCAAGCAGTTTTGCGGCCCAATTTTGTTGTACTGGTGTCGTAAGGTGCTGGGTGAGGAAATGTTGTAAACTACGCAGATCGGTCCGGATAATGAACCTGCGCTCGAGGAGGTAGGGCCGCCAATGCTGGATGGCCGAGACTAAGGTCATCAGCTCTTTTTCGTAAGCGGACTTTGCGAGCCATCGGGGGGTGATTGTCTTGCTAAAATAAGCGACAGGCTGTTTCTCCTGCATGAGTACGGCGCCAAACCCGCGCCTGGACGCATCGCACACTATGACGAAGTCTCGCGTGAAGTCGGGCATGCCTAAGACTGGAACCGTTGTTAACGGCCGCTTGAGGGCTTCAAATGCCGTCTCGGCTTCGACCAACCAGGTGAACGCCTTGCTTTTCGCCTTCTTGAGGAGATTAGTTAAGGGGGGTGCTATCTTCCCGTAGTCTCGGATGAATCGTCGGTAGTAGCCCGTGAGACCCAAGAATCCTCGGACCCCTCTGGCGAATGTGGGAGCTGGCCAACATAGCACGGAAGAGATTTTTGATGGGTCCATGCATACGCCGTCGCCCGAGACAATATGGCCGAGATATTCTACCTGCTCTCGGCCGAAAAGGCACTTCTTCGGGTTGATTATTAGTGCGTTGTCCTTGAGAATTGTGAGGACCTGCGTGAGGTAGGCGATGTGGTCTTCCCATGAGCGGTTGTAGACAAAAATGTCCTAGAAAAATACGAGGACAAATTTGCGTAGAAATGAGCGGAACAGCTCGTTCATGAGACTTTTGAAGGTTGCGGGGGCGTTGGTGAGGCCAAACGGCATTACGAGGAACTCGTAATGGCCCGAGTGCGTTCGGATTGCCGTCTTGGGTACATCTTTCTTTCGAACACGGATTTGATGATACCCCGCCCGTAGGTCCAATTTGCTATACAAACGTGAGTCGTCTAGTTTGTCGAGTAGTTTTTGGATCACTGGGATTGGGTATTTGTCAGGGATCGTTTTCTTGTTTAAGTCCCGGTAGTCGACGCAGAATCTCCACGACCCATCCTTCTTGCGAACCAAGAGTACCGGGTTGGAGTAGGGTCTGGTGCTTGTCTGGATAATACAGGCGGCTAGCATCTCGGCTACTAACTGCTCCATCTCGTCCTTTTGTAAGTGATTGTAACAATATGGACAGACCGAGACGGGTTGAGCGCCCGGCACAAGATCGATCATATGATCTGTCTCGTGATGTGGTGGTAGCGACATTGGTGGGGCTGTGACTAGCTGAAACTTATCGAGGATCTGGCGGATTTGGGATTGTTGTCGGGGCTCGAGTTCGTCGGGTGTGCCCGCTGATGGTTCGCTCGCTTCGAGTGCCCATAGTATCCAGCAATCCTCAGAGTCGAGTAAGGTATGGATCTCGAGCGATGAGCATTCCTTACGCGTAAGGGTCAGGTCTCCTTGTAGTTTGATAAGGCGCTCGTTCATTTGGAACTCCATTGTTAAATGTCGCCAGTTGGCCTTAACTTCGCCTAGGGTGCCAAGCCATGACGCGCCGATGATGATGTCCACGCCGCAGAGCGGGAACACATCGCAAATGACGTGGAACTCGGTGTCGGCGAGGACCAGTGGCACTTTAGGGCATAGGCCGCCGCCTTGGATATGGGACCCATTTCCCAATCGGACTGCGAATGTGGAGGTTGTTGTTGGTTTGATTCCTAGGCGGTGGACCGTGCCTTCTGCGATGAAGCAGTGGCTGGCGCCACTGTCGATCATGATCCGCACCGTGGCGGAGTTAATTCGGCCATGGAGCTGCATGGTTTGGTATCCGTCGATGTCGTGAGTTGAAAGCTCAGATAGTTGTAACGCGTGGAGCGAGCCTTCCCCGAGCATATCATGTGGTCGATTCGCTTCATCGATTGGCTCTTCGGTGGTTTGGTCACCTACTTTGTCACAGATGAGTACTTGGAGAGTCTTGGGTGGGCATCGGTGTGTCGGGGTGTAGTGGAGTCTGCACCGGAAGCATGTGCCTGCCGCGATATGCTTTCGGAACTCTTCTTGCAGCATTTCACGAAATTTCCAAGGTGGACGGGATCCGGCTGTAGATCCAGTAGAGTAGTTGGTTGATGGTGCGGTTGGGGGCCTCCCTTGGGTTGATATGGAGTATTGGGCCCCATGGAGTTTTGGTGCGACGTATGTTGAGCTGGGGGCCCGTTGGGTGCTATTCGTTTCTAGCGCGGTCCATTCGAGTCGCTTGGCCATTTGGACGGCGTCCGAATAGCAAAGTATGCTGGGGTCGCGTAGCTGCATGCGGAGTTGCGGCTTGAGCCCGGCCAGAAAAAACCCAAGGAATTGCCTATCGTTAAGGTCTGGTAACTGGGCAAGATGGGATTCGAATGCGGCGATGTAGTCGGCCAAGTTTCTATGCTGTCGGGGGGCCGCTAGGGCTTCGTATCTGTCGCGTGCGGTGTTGTCACCGAAGTGGATTAACAATTCATTCGTGAATTGTTCCCACGTTAGGAATGGAATGTGCCTTTTGAGGATCTGGACCCATAGTAGCGCGGGCCCTACCAGGGCGATGAGGGCTAGGTCTATACGCTCGGTATCCGGTGTTTTATGCACCATGAAGAATTGGCCTGCTCTAGCGAGCCATCCTAATGCATCCGTTCTGTCAAACGTGGGGAGTGCTAAAGGTGGCATTTGGGACGGGCTGACCGCTGTTGGTTCCCCTAGCGATTGTGCGGCGCGTGCGGCACTGTGGTCGCCCTCAGTGCTCACCTTACCGGATGAAGATGCTGTTTGCGGCGACGGTCGATTTTCCGTAGATAGTTTGTCCAGCTGCGATTCCAGTCGTGTGAAAAATTCCTTATACTGTGAGAGCACAAGGTCAATGGATTCCACTCCCTTCTCTAATTCATCCAGGATCGTTCCGTGTTTCAGTTATCTCCAGTGCGGGTGTTCACCATGGTTGCGTTCCACGTTCACCGCACCAAATTGATAGAGTAAAGGAAGTGTGTGTGGTGAATTGGTACGAGTAGTTGGTGGGAAAACTAAATTGCATAAACGAATAACGAGAAACGAGTACAAGAAACTTTGAACGAAAACCCTACGTTCAAAGCCTAAGCCGTCGGCTTAACCAACAAAATAACGCGCCGACCCCTTTCTAACCTCAGGGGTATTTAAAGGCATGAGGACTCCTAATCCTATTACAAAAAGACTCCTAATTCTATTACAAAAAAGTCTCCTAAAAACAAAGACATCTAAAGCTAAAAGCTACCTAAGACGAATGGGAATCCTATTCCCAAAAGGTTGCGAGTCCTGCTCCCACAAGAGTTCTTCCGTTTCCGGACTTCTATCCATCCAAGAGTCCTAACAACTCTCGGTCCTCGCACAACTGGGCAGCACGCTCTTGTTGCTCGCGCGCATCGCGCGCTCCCCGTTTTTTATGTACGTGTCCGTCGCATGCGGCGAGTTCTCGGCGCGCTAGTGCTTCGCGCTCGCGCGCCTCGCACTCCCGGCCTGCACGCTTCTCTGCCTTGCGTGCTTGCCTTCTCTCTGCATGGTTTTGCTTGTTACGCTTGCTTGTGCCCAGCTGATCGTTTGTGGCCTGTCCTTCCTCGCGCTGCTCGCTATTCCCTACTGTCTTCTCCAGGATATTCTTGATCTCGCGATTCGACACTTAGGCTTGTCTATTGGCCTGGGGGTGATATGGGCTAGTGAGTCGGTGATGTACACCATACTTCTCCATTAACCTTTCAATTTTCCCATTGAAAAAGTGGTATCCGCGATCGCTTATGATTGCTCTTGGAATCCCGTAGCGGCTGAAAATTACCACCTTCTAGAAGATTGATACTTTCTTGGCCTTGTTTGTCCTTATTGCCTTAGCTCCTACCCATTTTGACACGTAGTCCACGGCTACTAAGATGTAGTGATTTCCCGCAGAACTAGGAAAAGGGCCCATGAAGTCTATACCCCATACATCGAAGATCTCGCAAACTACCACTGGTACTTGGGGCATTTCGTCCCTTCTGGACATTCCTCCGATGAGTTGGGAGAGCTCAAATTGTTTGCAAAAAAGGTGAGCATCCCGATGCAAACTAGGCCAGTAGAACCCGCTATCAAGAATTTTTATCACGGTCTTTCGTGCCCCGAAATGTCCTCCACATGCATACGAGTGGCAATGCTTCAATACACCTTCAAAATCCTCCTCAGGAATGCACCTTCTAATGATTTAATATACTCCAACCTTCCATAGGTAGGGCTCATCCCATAGGTAATGTTTGCTTTCACTTTTTAGCTTCAGTCGCTTAGCCTTGCTGAGCACTTCCACTGGCGGCAACTGGCCAGTTGAAAGGTAATTTACCATGTCGGCAAACCACGGTTCCTTGGGGTCAGCTCTCCTTCCATCATGATCTTTTATATCATATAGATGTTCCTCCAGGAAAGTCTCCGTTATGGCTCCTTCTTCCTTGGCAACAATCAAACGGCTGAGGTGTTCCGCAACTGTTCTCAGCCCCCTTCTTATCTCGAATTTCAAAATCAAACTCTTGTAGCAATAGAATCCACCATATTAACCTCGGCTTGGACTCCTTCTTTCCAAAGAGATATTTCAGTGCGGCGTGGTCTGTGTAAACTACCACCTTCGAACTAAGCAGATAGGATCTAAATTTTTCGAAAGCGAAAACTGCGGCCAACAGCTCTTTCTCCGTGGTGTCATAGTTCTTCTGAGCTGGATTCAGGGTTCTGGAGACGTAATGGATAACATAACTCTCATTCCCGATCTTTTGGCCTACAACAGCTCCTACGGCATAATCACTCGCATAGCACATGATCTCAAATGGATAATCTCAATTCGGCCATTGCATCACAGGTGAACAAGTGAGTTTGTCCTTCAATGTATTGTATGCCTCCTTGCATTCCTCATTGAACTCGAATGGCACATCTTTTTGGAGTAGATGGGTGAGTGGACGCGCGATCTTGGCAAAGTCCTTGATGAATCTTCGGTACACACCCACATGCCCCAGGAATCCTCGTATCTCCCTCTGGTTGGTTGTGTAGGCCAGCTTGGCGATGACTTTTACCTTGGCTTTGTCACGTGTATTCCCTCCTCGGACACAAGATGTCCGAGCACTATCCCTTCGCACACCATGAAGTGGCATTTCTCATAGTTAAGCACTAGGTTCCTCTTTTCACATCTGGCCAGCACGGAGTCCAAGTGCTTCAAGCATTTCTCGAATGTTTCACCATAAATAGTGAAATCATCCATGAAAACCTCCATGCATTCTTCAATTAAGTCTGAGAAAATACTCATCATGCAACGCTGAAATGTGCCAGGGGCATTGCACAGCCCAAAAGGCATCCTCCTGTAGGCATACGTTCCAAATGGGCAGGTGAACGTAGTTTTCTCTTGGTCGTCTGGATTAACAAAAATTTGAAAATAACCACTATATCTATCTAGGAAGCAAAAGTACTTCTTTCCTGCTAGTCTCTTCAATATTTGATCAATGAATGGCAGCGGGAAGTGATCCTTCCGAGTGGCTGCATTCAACTTCCAGTAGTCGATGGACATCCGCCAGCCTGTGACTAGCCTTTTTGGCAGTAGCTCATTCTTTTCATTTTTCACCACTTGAATTCCTGATTTCTTGGGCACCATGTGGACTGGGCTCACCCAATTGCTATCCGAAATGGGATATATGATACCCATGTCGAGCAGCTTCAAGACTTCCTTCAGTACTGCTTCTCGCATGTTCGGGTTCAATTTCCTTTGTGGCTCTCAGGTTGGTTTGGCCTCGGGACCACAACAGGTCGTCGTTTCTAGCCTCTCAAACTCTAATTGCAGAGCTGGAAGACCGAAATCCGCCTGAAAGTGCTCAGGCGGGACTTCCTCAAGTTACACTTCAACAAAATTTAAATCTAACGCCTTCAAACTGTCCTAATGGGTCGTCCTACCTACGTATTTTCTATGCTGAACAAACTTATAAACAAGCTGAAATGATAATTCTACCTCCTATCCTAGCTACGAACACGTTTAAACTGAAACGAGAACTTAAAGTGAACATGATTCAGGCGATAAGATTAAATAAGCTAGATAACTTATAAATATTGCGACAATCTTATAACTACGAAAAAACGATAAAAGTTCAAACGCAACTTAAACTTATAAACAACAAGTCAATAAGAAAATACAACTAAGATTGTTTGTTGGTTTTACTCAAAACATCAAAATGAACAAGATGCAACATTGTCTAGTTAGGCAGTATGAAGGTGTGGCGTGAATGATGGTCAGATCATGTGACTCGGCTGAAACTGAGGCTTGACTCGCGGCTGGTGCTCTCGCCAGTCGTCTCTATTCCAGCTTTCTATTCTAGGTGCAGAGAGTTGTGTGAAGGATCAGACTTTAGGTCTGGAGGCGGAACTCGGAACTGGGGGCTCAGAACTCTCTCTTTCACACCTCCACTGCCTTTAATACAGCTGGGTAGGATGAAGCTTTAATTAGCATCTTCGCATCCAACTATGCCTACTCCTTAGGCTGATTCATCTAGTGTGCGCGTGGCTTCCTGAATGCATCATTTACATGCCCCTTCTGGGCTACTTGTTGGTCTTCTTCTTCTAGTTTGCTTCCCACTCTCATAGCCAAATTGCCCTCGTCGCGCCTCAATCCCTGCAACCTTTTGCACTAACTTCATACTTTCTTATGCAGATTTTATCATCAATTGTGCACTTTTAACCGGAATTAACGGCTGTTATCTGGGCTAATCAAGCTCACGTCAAAAATTTTGAAGCACTTGAAGGCTATATCGTTTGTTTTTCCACAAAGTTCGCAAATAACCTTATTTCCTGCAAAGAACCTACCTCCACCTCGGCCACGATTTTTGAACCCTCTACCGCATTTGTTACCATGGCCACGATTTTGGTCAAAATTTTGTTGATATGCAGCATTAGCTTGTGGTTGAAAGGCTAGATTTATAGTAGTATAATTACTAACTTTATTCTGAAGTCAAATTTCATGAGTTTGCAGTGCAACTGCACTTCATGTAAGGATAGTTCATCACATTTTGAAGATAGCACAACACTTATTCTCTCATACTCAGCACCAAGTCCATGAAGTATGTAGGAAACCAGATCGGATTCCGAGATCGGCTGACCGATATTGAACAATTGATCTGAAATTTCTTGAAATTTTAGAATGTAATCATCAATGGAAGAGGTATCTTTCTTTAGTATTTGAAGTTGAGTACAAAGTTGCATGGCACGTGCTTTGGATTGAGAATGAAATAGTCTCAAAGGCAGTCCAGATCTGAGCTGCAGTGGTACACCGGCTAATGTCCCATCATTGAAGGTGAAATAGAGGTGAGAATCCAGCTGAAGATGAATTGATCACGATGTAACCACGTGAGGTATGTCAGATTTGCAGTGGATCCGTCAGTGAGAAACTGTGATGGAGATGATGAATGAAGAAGTATATCCTCAAGACCGTAGGCTCTCGCAGTAGCGAGAACTTGAAATTTCTATAAATTGTAATTTGTGCGATCCATTTAGACTAATTAGATGCATATTTGGAAAATGAGAGAAGTTAGAGGATGTGGCTGAGTGATCCATGATTAAGTAGATGTAGATTATGAAAATATAGAAAACTGGTGATGTAAATGGATGAAGATTTGAATAAATGAAGAGAGATATGAAGATATGCAGATATTTTAATTTTCAATGCTCTAATGCCATGTTAAGATCAGCTTAACACAAGATATTTGTAAAGGAAATGATCAGTCTTCATTTGTTCTTTTTGCTCTATTTATAGAGCTATACATGTGAGAGTTACAGTTATGATAACTTATCTAACAGCTGCTTAGCTAACTTCCTAACTAATTATGTTGTGATCTGTTACAACCAATAAATACCCCCCTTTCATATTTACATATTTATCTTTTAATTTTTTTTGTTTATTCATATACATATTCTCCCTCATATCCCATTTTATTTACCTTGTTTTTTCCATTACATTCTTACAAATTTTTTGTGTTGTAAGATACTAAGATAAGTTATCCTATAGTCTGCACGTGTCTTGGTGAACTTTTCTACTGGTGGGACATATAAGGACTCGATTTGGTGTGATGTCGTGTCCATAGGTGTGTATCATTTTCTTTTGGGATGTCCTTAGAAATATGATCGTCGTATAGTGCATGATGGCCACATAAATACGTATAGATTTAATCATGATGGCTCAAGAGTTGTTTTGCATGTTAGTAATTCATGTCATCATCTAATGACACGCAGCGAAAAATACAGACATGAATATGATCTAGATTCATAACTTAATTCATGTGATGAATAGATAAATAACAACAGTTAGAATAACTTACTTGTTGTGTAATCTCTTACTTGTTGTGCAATCTCTTAGCAATTGATTGGAATCTGCAGATGAATTCACAACTATCGGTATCTACGTGCACTTTTGTTCCAATGCAAGAACAATTCCGAGCACAATAGTTCAATACAGAAAGCTAGGAAATCTATATTGAACTTCTCATATTATAACTGACAAAAGATTGGTTTTCTCATGTTCTCTATTTTTTGTATTCTGAGAGTACGTGATTGAATCTCTCTCTCTCTATTTCTCTACAATAGAAAAATATAAATAATATCACCAACAGGCCCTGGGCCTATGGGCTTATTATATTTTGTTTGCTTTAATTAATTAATAAGTCCAACTATTAATTAATCAAAGTCATATACAATATATATCTCAATCTAGTCCATATATATCTTTCAATCTCCGAATTGTACTAGTATTAGATATAATACGAGCTCCAACTTTGTACCCTTGAGCGGATCAATAGTACACATAAAGTGTGACCCTCTAGGCCCCCACTATCGACGATGATCAAATCAAAGTCTACACAAAACTCATAGATTACGCTGTGCAGCGAACTCGATATATGAAGGACGTTTACGTGAATTTGGAAAAAAAACCCCTTATATGAAGTTTATGTGATATCATTTCATTCGCGAACCACTCGATTGAGCCTAAGATCTGCCATGTGTCCATCCAAATAGCTCAATTACTTCATCTCATCTATATTATATGACATATTCGATCATATTCAATTACTTTAATTGAATAAATCTTTGCATTGGCCAATGACTTAATGGTCATACAACATAGAGCATTTAAGTCATCTGTCGAAATTTCATTCGATGAATGAATCTCATTCTTACCTCAACTACCATATCCATTTGCCTTATGATGTACCCAACACAAGTCCATATCTTAGTCCTCCTTTGGGAGGTAAGCGTTGTACAAGGTCAAAGCACATCATTCAACAAAGAAAATGTGTAATGATCTCAAGTCAAAGGACTATCAAATACTCCACATACTAATAAACCGTAGACACTGAACAAACAATTTAATAATAGGGTATACCAATACTCTCCAAAGTATCCATGTGTCCATCACGGATATCAAATATCATGTAGTTGTAAGGTCAACTACATTCCCTAAAAATGTGATCCAGACCACTTGCTAGGTTAGCGTGTAAAATCATCCACAAATAAAAGAAAATATTTGAAATTTTGCCCACCCAAAACGGATGCAGGCCCCCAAAGATCCGAGTGAACCACAAAGAAAATAGAACTAGTTCGAGTAGTGCTATGTTTAAAAGGTTGTCTTTGGCTTTTGGCCAAAAAACATGTCTTACATGAAAGTGGTGAGTTTGAACTAAAGCAGGAAAAATAGTTTTCATATAACCAGCAGAAGGATGACCAAGACGTCGGTGCCAAAGCCAAACCTCCCAAGTTGCAGTCCCATGAGCGAGCATCATAAATCATTGCTAAGCTATCTCGTCAATGTAATACTGTAATGCCCCAAAAACACTAAAGGTCGGAATTTACTATTCCGATTAAAGAAGATGCTAAATTAGGGTTTTTACCGACGATTTCTTCGAAATCGTCCAAGATATTAATGATATGATTAAATATTAGTTTAAAT
>JAYDZE010120922.1:0-23425 GCA_034509125.1 Monilaria moniliformis
ACTGTATCCAAAATTCTGCCCCCCCCCCCCCCCCGTTTTAAACGTTGCCCGCACAAAATCTCACTCAAAATCACGGCGACCGTATAATGATATACACATACAGCAGATACATACACGTACATCTCTACGTATATAGAACGTATACCTTCGTATTGCTCGACGTAGATGTCCTGAATTTGGAAATGGTAAGTCTGGAGGCAGCGCTCGGAGTCTTCCTTAGAGCTGAACCGTTTCTGGAGTTCCGACAGGAAGATCCGGGCGTCGGTTCGGGTACTCGGATCCTCGAGCCGCTCCAGGAGTGATCGCAGCGCACTGTAGGCTGCATCACCGGACTGTTGGCATTGCTTCAGAAAATCTTCCATGATCAGCCCAATAATTGCGTGTGGTCGCCCTCACAGACTCGACTCGAAGAGAAGGAGCTCTAGTGTGCGATGCTTCTTTGTGTGTGTGTGTGTGTGTTATATATATATACACGCGTATGTACGTGTGTCACTGTCTTATATATATGTGTAAAACGTGATTGGTCACTGGTGATTGAAAAGATTCCAAATTAACGTGCGGAGTTTTATTTATTATTGAGATATATCATTTATTATCCACAAGAAAACAAAATTTATTGAAGCATTGCAATAATATCTTGCAAAATAAACATTTTTAAAATTTTTTTGGTCATTGAGAAGTTTTTCTTTTTTCTTTTTTTCTTAAAAAGATAATCAATAATGGTTCTCTATTTACCCATGTGGTGATTCGAACCCCCGATCTATTGGTTGGAGGAGAAGCGTCTTGCTAACTAAGCTGCGCTTTATCGTCTTGGTCATTGAGAAGTTGGCGTGACATGCTTTGCCAGAGCTGACATCGATAAGTCAATTTTTCAATAACCGAAAAAACGCGAAAATTCTTATAATATAACAAATAAAAAAATATTGATATTATTATAATATTTTAAATATTATGTTAAAATGGCATGACAATTAACTATTATATAGATGGCCTAGTTCAATGATTTGCACCAGGAGGATTCCCACGTGTGGACAATAGAGTTGACTCAGTTGAGTCAATCATCTCGAATAAATCATTGTGTATGTACATGGTCTTATCTTGGTATGGGATTTTATGGGGACATGAAATTATTGAATAGTAGATACATAGTGGTCCTATATGTGATAATATATTTTTAATGTTAATATCGTTTTCTGTGTATATTGATAAGAGTATACTTGAAAATGAGTGATTAAATTCAGAGGGAAACATATTCCTTTGGTTAACTACTTAATTAGTAGGGGTGAGTATTCAGTTTTCGATTCTATTTTTTTTCCAAATTGAATCGAACCAAAAAATTAATTTTTTCTTAAAATTAAAATAAAATTTAACCAAATTATTCGAAAAAACGAAATCCAAACTTTGAAAACCGATCCAAATCGAAAAAATTGAAATTTTATAAAAATATCCAAAAAAAACGAAAATTAATATATATATACATATATGTGTGTGTAAAAATATAAATATATGCATATATAAATAAATATACATTTAGTTGTTATTATATATATATATATGTATAAAATATTAATCAAAATTATTTTTTGGGTAAAAAAATATAAAAACTTTCAATTTTTTAGAATTTGACCCGAATTTAAATTCAGGTCACAAATAATCCTATGTGGACGCCGAAATAAAATATAAAGCCGACACCGACACACATTTTAATAAAATAGTTTGTGAATGTTGGTGCATGGACATGTATTAAGTGGATAAAGAGTATTATTAATTACTAAGGGTCTCACTATATAGAAACAAGTGCGGTTTTTTGGTAAATAAGTGTTTTTTTGTAAAATTAAAATATAAACTAGAGTGTGAGTTCATGATCTAAAAAGAAAAGTGATATACTTTTTATGGACAACTAATATAATACTTTCTCCATCCACAAAAAATGTGCAACATCGAGATAACACGGATTTTAGAAAAAATATAAGGTGGAAAATTTAGTTAGTCGAGAAAGTGTTGCATAAAAAACAAATAATGAGTTAGGATGGTGGACTATGTGTATATATATATTATTATTTTTTGTAAATAAGGAGTATTATATGGGTAAATTAGAAGGATGAGTGTTCAAAACAGAAAAATTGTATATTCTTTATGAACGCGTAATAAAACAATAGATGCATACTTTTGGTGGATAAAAAAATACTTATTATATACTATACTATTCGTAGATGGAGGAAATATTATTTAATATTTACCATTCATTCGCTGGCGATAGGATGATCTTGAACTAAGTGTATGAATCTACATAAAAGTACCACTAATTATTGATGGATTTAAATAATTAGTGGTTAAGTAGTACTTATTGTAGTGGTTAAGCCTTTAATAATTTGTCCATATGAGGAAAGCATTTCCAGGCCACCATTAAAGGAGTGATGTGAAGCATTTTATACACGCGCGAGCAATTATTATCAGCATTAACTCATAAATTAAGAAATTAAAGAGAATGTGCATGCCTTCATTATGTGTTCACCATCATCACCACCTTCTCTTTTCTTAATTGAATAATCCATAATGTTTCTTACAAAGTATGCACATGGAGTTGCAGAAATATTTTGAATCAACTTGTATTATTTTATTTTGCATTAACGAGTTTGGGATTTAATTTTATACCATAAACCTTCGATTTCTTAATAATTGTATTTCAAACGTATGCTAAACAAATAAATATATCTACTATCATAAAATATATCTAGTATTAATAAATAGTTATAATAAAAAAAATATTTATAATATTATACAATTTCGGTATGAAACGGTATTTCGGTATGACGGTATGTCGTACCGAAATTCGGCATGCCGTAATTCACGTTATACCGAATTTCGGTACGACATACCAAATATACGGTACGGTAATGGTATTGAAAATTTTGCATACTGAAAAATTCGGTAAGGTAATGGCAAGTTATTTACTCATACCGATATTTTCGGTACGGTATACGGTATGACAGTTTCGGTACGATATACCGCGCCGATCCACCCCTATGAAAAACTAATAAGAATGAAACTAAATTAATTAAAAATTAGAACAACTATATCCTTTACATAATATTTTTATATTTTGATGATTGCAATAAAAATAAATAAAAAGAAGCAATATGAATTAAAACGGCACAATTTTGGTGCACATACAATTAACATATAATAATAAAATCTAGTTATGGACAAACTAAAAATATAAAAAATGATTAACTACAAATTAGAACAAGTGTACACCTTAATTTTTTTAATTTTAATTAATGTAGATACCAAAAAAAAAGTACAAAAAATTAAAAAAAGTGAGGGAAAAGATGTTGTGTTGATGCACAGCAGCCCTGCTTTGCCCACATATATGTTTTGCATGATTGAACTTTGAACAACTAAATCTTGACAATATTCTATTGTGAATATCTTACAACAAGTTGTATTATTTGGGGACTAAGCAAAGCTATAGACATGATCTTGTTGGCATTGGTTTTCTCTAGAGGTCCAATAGGACGTCCTAGACATTCTACTTTTTGCAGAATTTTAAAATTACAAAGTGAGTCCATGGCAATTAGGTGTACATACATTTTTCGAATTTTTGGATTTTCGATTTTTTTATTTTTCGGATAATTTTATAATATTTCGTTTTTTTCGGTTCGGATCGGTTTTCATAGTTCGGATTTTGATTTTTCGGTTTCGATTTTTCGGGTAATTTAGTTCAGTTCGGTTTGAGCAAAAAACCGAACCGAAAACCGAATGCTCACCCCTAGATATAATGTCCTTATTTAAAGAAAAAATCGATTTCATTATTATGGTTTGTGTAAAAAAAGTTCCGACTTTAAATTCCAGCTCTAGGGTGTTTTGACGGTATTTCCCTTTATTAATATTTTAGCCAAAATTTACATATATATTCCCACAGTTCTCTTTTATATAAACCACTCCCTATATGGCTATATATGGTATATCGTATATATGCATTTTGTTATTCTTCCGAAATTGTGATCATAGTCTGTCCATACAACGTGTAACTCTTACTGGTAATACTGATTGGAATGAAAATTCAAAAGTCCGCCATGTCCATGGACATAGCAAAAAAATCATTTAACCTCCAAAGAAGTTAAGGGACCAACCTAAGAATCTTAATCGTCAGGGTTCAATATTCTCTCAGCAAGCAATAAATCGTCTGGGGTCGTAACCTGCATTTCATTCGGTCTCATTCGTATTAGTTTCTGTTCGGAGCTTATGGTCTACATGTCGAGGTTATCGATCCAAAGATATTGCAGATAACCGGTAGAAAGATTTGAAAAAAATCAGGCATAAAGAGTTTCACTACCTTGATGTTGGTGTAAGATCCTTCAGTAATGTACACTGGATGTTTGAGGTGCTCCACTATCGAGACATCATCGGTAACTTCAAGTCCTTCTCTGCAGAAAACACAAGAGACCAAGAAAACTATGAAACTTAGGTGCTTTTATCCACGCACACACAAATGTTGCTGCACATATATCTTCTGAGTCGTGTGGAACTGTGTGAGATCTTGCCTATTTGAACATGATCTTTATGATGACAAACGAGTCATAATTTATCTGCTGTGTTTGAGCATCTATTATTTGTTGCCTCACTGCTATTAATTGAAGTCGCTATACAAAGTCGGGTATTGGATCAGTTAGAATTATTTCCTTTCATGTTTAGAAAAAGAAGGCTAACAACCCTTATGGATTTTCTTATAAAATAGAAACATAGAAGATTAGTTCAGCGAGGAGAAAGAATCACCTATTTACAAGTTTGAAACCTTTCCTAAGCAAGTCCGGCTTGATAACCTGCACACATAGTTGATCAGTTATATGTACAGCCTTCTTGAATAGTTCAGAAAACCCATGTTGTGCACATGATCAAATGAAGTTTTGATGCACAGCTACGAACCTGTGGGGTTTGCATTTCCCAGAGTGTCTTCCTGTCCAGTGTTTTTACCACAAAAGACTCGCTATTTGCCTGAATCAGAGACATCAGTAAAACAAGAGGAAACATATATATATTTTTCTTCAGAATGTGCAAAGCAACGCAAATTACTTGAAATGAAAATCTGTCTTTCTAGTTTCTACTTGTACAGGTTGTTATAACTTTTCTTAATCAATCTGCATCCTCAAATCTTAGCAACTGATTATAGGATACAAACATTTTATGTACATATTTGGTAGAAGAAGTGAAGAACAACTAACAATAGCCAGAATCATTTGTCTGTAGTCATTCCCCATTTTACTTTCACTATATTGAAGGGTTTTAGTTTCTTTAAGCATAGGTTTCAGGGAGGCATAATTAAAGTGCCCACCTCCTTGATTGTAGCCTTAGCAGGAACACCTAGCACTGCTGCCCCAATTCGCTTGCCATCCTCCAGAACCTGGTAACGAATGACATAACTATGATTACTATACTTGTAACTTCAAGCCCTAACATTATCTGGCATTATGCATCACATAACAAACTAAGAAAAAGGTATCGTACAAAATCTTAAATAGATCATCAAGATCTAACAATCAAGCACCAAGACAGAAATTAAGTCTATTGTCAGATGCATCAACTAACAAATAAATGGAAGTAAATTTAACCTGCACATACGTCTGCTATGTTAAAGTACAAAACTGAGGATTTAGTGACAGAAACCAGAAAGGAAGTAAATTAACATTGAATAAGAAAATCGCTTGCATTTTACTAATGCTATTGAGGATCTCAATGGTACAATTGTAAACGGGATAGAAACATAAAAACTCAGATACAAGTTTATTACTTTTTGTACACTTACATATTTCCTAGCTCACATTACACCCATTTTTCCCGTTGATCATTAAACATATAAAGCCAAAGAATTTATGTTCCCATAATTCCTTGTAACTCTCTTCAACTAGGATATGGATAACTAGCATCACATAGGCAAGTAATAGTTTTGTTCACATCAGCATACACCAATCTCAAACATGTATAGATGATACAATTCTGAAATTCCATGCTTTAAAATGGCTTCTTGATCACATTAGACAGCACATATATGTAAATAGAATTTTGTACATCTTCTCATTTAAGTGAATGAAGATGAATAACACGGCCAAATGAGGAAGTTAAACGTACCTTTGCGACATCTGAAGTTAACACGAGAGGTCTTGCAGAATCATGTATGCAGACTAGCTCGGAATTTAAATCAATTGCCTGAAACAAAGTCCTCATTTTTCAGTGGAGTTATAAAATATATGGGCTCTGTTCCAAATAATTCCACATCATCAGATTAGGGATAATTTCTATAATGTGTGCTTAGCCTAAGCTGGAGAGTTTAGTGCAGACATTGCAGATCAGGGACTAATTCAACATACGAGAAAATTCCAGTGCTGCTAATAGCCTAATTCTGAAAGTGATTTATGATCTGAACTTTTGCGCTTTTTTGATTTGTATCCTCAACTTCAGATTATTTTTTAGATATCCTTAACTTAGTGAATGTGATTATCTTTAGCTCGCCTAAAAAATTCCGGTGCCGGATATCTGCACAAGCTCACCTGTAAAATGAGGTGGAAGTTCATGTTCCACCTCAGACAGAAACAACGTCGTTCTTGTCTTCACCTAAAACAAATCATCCTTTTATTTAAAAACCCTAAAAAAATTGAGGCCATAAATCACTATTAACCGTTCTGAAATTAATAAGTTTTTATTCAGAATAGCCATTTTGGAAAGAGTGTCCCTAAGACAACATACTTAGCTACCCCCAACTTAAGGAACATGAGGAAGATTCTAGTCATATAAATCAAAGAGTAGTCGTAGGCAATTTGGGAACTTCAAATAAAAAGGTAATCTGGTCACCGATGATATGGTAACTTAATTGGTAAAGCATTCATCTTGTGACAACTCATGAGGAAAGGGGAAAATGTACACAAGGGACAAGTTTCTACACAGTCAAGTTAAATAGATTCAAACAACTGACGAGTAAATTACCTCTAATCCACTGTATACAGAATCTTGCCTCTCTTTCCCAGGCAACGCAAATTTCAGGTCAATGTGAATATTGTCTCTGGCATCTAACACCACAGAAGCAAGTATTAAGTCTTTTATTGTCTTACAGAAGAGGTAGCAACTACGCCATTTTCAGTGCATACGGCATATACAGGGAAGCATTTTCATTATTTGATTACTTCTTGAATTGAGTAATTGTTTTATGTACTACGTAGACAACATATTCAGACCTTCAAAAATGTCTTGATACGAAGGATCACATACTACAATAATTTCCTTCACCTCAGGCATCCTCGAGAAAGTGTAGAAACTGCAAGATACATAATAGTGTAGTTCAACAACAAAAAGATGTTACAGAAATGGAGAAACTCATTCATTCTTATTATTGTCAAATGAATTGACTGTTGATCTTTAAATTGAAATATCTAATGATTATACATTGTTTGGCATAACAAAAAGCATTTACAGGAAAGTTATTTGGTTCTTGCACTCACCTGTATAAAGCTATCGGTTGGCCAAGAAGTGGAAGATACTGCTTAGGCATGCTTGCCTACGAATCAAATAACACAGACTACAATCAACTATGTGATGAATAGCCCTTAGAAGAAGATAAGAAGGTGAAACGAACAAAAAGAAGCACAGAGAATAAAAGATGGAGACATATTCAATGTCTAACAAGTATCATTCAAATAAGAAGCCTAAACCAGGTATTGATTCCTTGATGACTTTTGTACTGCATGAAATCATAGTTTCACAAATCATGACAATCAGCAAAAAGCTAATATAACCATTCATTAAAATATGATCAATTGGCAATGTCACATAGCACCTAGCACTCAATAGTCGATCCACTTCAAGTACATCACGATATTCTATGGATGAATGCATCACAAATTCCAATTTTGACATTCAAAACACACCACAAAATTATACAGTTATTCAAACCGAAACCATTTTAGAAATAATAGTGGACATGAATGATGACTCACACCCATTCTTTTGCCCTTTCCTCCTGCAAGCAGAACAACAGATACACTCTTCTCTTTGACCACAACTTGTGTATCTGAGCCCTGCCACTCAAAATCAACACAAAAACCACATAAATATAAAAATTTCGGAACAAGAGTTGAAGTAGAAATTCATCAACTAATCACGAGCCACGCTTACCCTCGCAGAGCAACTGATTCTGGAGAATCTATGGTTCTTCAAGGAACCGATCTCTCTGCTATTATAAACGGTGGTCAAAGCAAATGAGGGGCGGAATTTAGAGGGGAGCACCAAAGCTGCACCCAAAAATAGCGGGAAAGAAGAAGAGGAAGCAGAGAGAGAAGCTGAAGAGGGTGGGAGACTTCGAAATTGAAGTGTTGACATGTTTGTTTCTTCTTCAGAAAATCCTGTAAGCCGCTGAATGAAAGAAGAAAAGAATGAATTAATGGAAGTTTTCACACAGAGAAAGAACAAAAATGTGTTGGGATTTTCTTTTCTTATATTAGAATACTCGACGACGACAACGACAACAAAGGAGCGAGTCTTCCAGTTGAAAGTTGAAACTGTCTGTTTTAAAGTCGCATTAATAAAAAGCGTTATAGGCTATATTAGCCGCCGCCACGCCTCCCGCCCAATAATAAATACTTGAGTAAGTCGATCAATTTTATTTATTTATTCATATTATGGTGAATGAAGATATGGATATGATATCTGTACAGTGAATATATTTTCTTAGAGGGGAAGTTGGGTGCGCGCGGTCCAGACCATACTCGGCTCGGTATAGATCTGGAACCATTTTTTTTTATTAAAAAACAGTAAGTTTTATATGCAATAATAATCACTTTTTAGTATAATTATTTCTATTTATAATAACAATAACTTTTATTTATATTAATAATTACCTTTATTGAATATAAGTGTTATTTTGATTCATAACAAGTATAATTTTTATAAAATGGATTATGGATCGGATCAGATTAGGTGGGATCGGGTCGGGTTTGGATTTGGGTCCGGGCCGACTCAACCCGACCCGCACCATGAGATTAATTTTTTTTCATTTATATTAAACCAATATCAGTCCTCGTTAGCTCTAAAATGATACAAGTAAACGATATAAAATTTCTGCAGTACATATATGCTCGATCTAGTTTCATATAGCACAACAAAAACGTCTGTAAATTTTATTAATACCATTGGTAGAATTGAGTAAATGATGAGACACAAGTGTAACTTTACATCGTATGTATATCTGCTACTGATGATCTTCGCATATTAGAAAATCAAAGACTCACTTGAGCCTATAAATACAAAATCAATGGCAATGGATTGAGTGATCATCTGCTCAATCTGTTGTTTTCTGACCTCCTCGGTTTAGCACACTCTCCAAATAAAGAAAATCGTCCACCTTTGGGTGGACGTGAAGGAGTGCCTTGTACACCCTGCATATGGAACACAAGGTCACCAACATGGTTTGCAAATATACTCGGTTGGATTCCACTCTCGACATTGACATATTAATACCATGATAAATTGATCTCATTTTTAAATCTAGATAGAGCCCACTTTTCTTTTTTCATTCGAGTACCAGATGGTGGTGTTGACAATCGAAAATCTGTATGGTATATGAACCGGCAAAAGACCGGGTCAGGCAGACTTAGCCTGAGCCACCGGGCTTTTCTTAAAAGTCGGGTTGGGTCGGGCCAGAAAAAATGGACGACCCAATCAGACCCGAAATACCTTTTATAGAGTAAAATTCCTGGGCTGGGTGCCTAGTGGACTTTTGCTAGTTTTGGATGGGTCTAGCCTGGCCAGGGCTTGTTTTGCCAATACGACTATAGGTACGAGAAAAATGGGCTCAGTCCAGATTTAAAAGCGAAATCGATTATTGGGTACTAAACTGTAAATATCGAAAATGTGGTCTATTTTTAAAAGGAGCGGGCATAATTTGGATGGAGAAAATGTGACTGGACTCAAAATAGAATAGCCTACCTTTCTTCTTCCATGAGGTCTGCGGTTATTCCAACAGAACAAGGCGCTGCAACCGCCTATGCCGGTGCTAGACTCATATCCCCTGCAGAAGAATATAGGAAATGTGAAGACGATGACAGATGCAGGAACAATTCTCTCTCACTTTACTATCAAGACCGACACTGAAGTTTCTCAGTGCTAGCCAAACAAACAACAGTAAGGTGTCACCTCAAGAGAGAAGATTGTCCTTTCTTTTCTGGGTTTATGCAATTTAAACAGATTGTATTTCATTTCTTAAACTTAAGATATCTCTCAAGTATTTAGAACAGGATTGTTACACATGACTAAGCATCCATAAGCTTGATTCAGAAATATAAAATGATAAAATTGACTTACGTATTATCAGGGAAGGTGGTATTATGCAGCAAGCTCGGAGATATGGGGTAATGACTGATCTTCTTAACTGTCTGATCCTTCTGATGTGCCATCCCATCATTAATTTTCAGTACTTTAATCTCATGATGCAACTCATCTTCCCATTGCTGCAAGGGCAGATCCAGAGAATCCTTCGATTTCAATTCATTTGGATGATCTATGCCATCCTGCGGCAGCACTTGATTCCTTTCTGGCTTCAAATGGCTCAATGATCCAGTGGCTCCTTTGTCCATTGCCTGCAGCCATGCAGTTTCCAATCTTTGCTCATGGATAATGGATTCAATTCTCCGCAAAGGAAGATCTGATTTGCCATCTTCCGAGGTACTACCATCTGCAAAGGAAGTTCTGACTCTCCAATCGTGCAGCAGACTTATTCTAACCTCCACGTTGCTTCGTAAAACTACTTCAAATACATTAGTGATACTGCTAAGAAAACCTTCTGCTCTTGTCTTGATATTACTATCCTCAAACGCAATGTGAGCAATAAAACCACCTGCACAAAGAAGTTTTTACAAATTTTGCTACAAAAAAACCTCTTAAGCATGCACTTGAAATGACCATGCTATTACATATCCAGGAAGTGATATGAGAAAGAGTGAGGCATTCAAATGCCAGTGACAAATAAAGTAATGCATGAGTCAGCCAAAAGTTTAGTTTTCTGAACCAGGGTACGATAGAGCAAGGGTATCACAATTATAACGAACAAGACAACACGAATACTGATTGAAGAGAATGGAAATAATAAACAAAAGGAGTTCCTCAAGTTGTCTCCTAACCAGCTAAACACTGATTTCTCAAGTAAAATCTTCCACACAACTCCTACCTCTGCAATTACAGTGTGTTTAATAAAGTAATAAAATAAGATATCCTTACAAGTAATCATACCATAATAACTATAATTAAGTAAATAAATCAATCAACAGCTTTGATTAATCTTCTCTCTGTTAGTTGGTATACATCCAAAAGGAAAGAATTATAATCCAATCAATATCAAATTTTATTTCCCTTCTTCCATATGCTTCTAAAAGGAATGATCTAATTCGCAAATTAAGTGTTATAATGCACCTAAAGGAGATTTTATTCCTACCAATATGGACAGACACTTGCACACAACACTCACAAATACAACGCAATGTCCTTTAAACAGTTGGCCTATAAAGCAGAAGAAAAAAGAACCGGAAATATCCTAATTCTTTTGGATGGAAATTTACCTTTCATTTCAGACAAACAAACAAGCTTTCCATAAGAATGAAGTAGTTGCCTCAATGTCTTAGAATGGCACTTCTCAATACATTGGAGCCAGATATTATTCAACATCTTTGAATCCATGCATGTCATTGTCGTTTTACTAGTTGCGCAATCACCATTTGAATCGGTCAGATTTTCACTATCAATGAATTGCCTTTGATTGGGTTTGGCAATTAGTCTGACCGGTTTTTCATTGCTCGTTGAATTGTAGTGAGCAGCAACCATAAAGGATGAGGGAGAACCTGACTTTTCAGGTGCAAATTGTGCATCTGATTTCTGCTTGGGGGCTGTAGCTTCTCTAAGCATACTCATGTGCTCCTCATCAGTTGCCTTTGAACTCTGTCGTTGACTACTGGTGGACTGAGTTCGATCTGGAGAAGACAGAGAACCTAATTGTAATAGGGTTGCGGTGAACCAGGTTGATCGTTCCGTTGAAACTCTGAGATGCTTTTCCGCCTCAGATAGTAGAGTTAATGCATGCTTAAGTCTGTCCAATTCTCTTTCAGTCACTGAAAATTCAACCATCAATGGTTTCAGAAATTATGAGATTCCAGTGCTGGATAAGTAAAGTATTTTATGCTTGAAAAATTTAGAGGTAGAAAAACCTATATAAAAATCTTATTCGTATTTTCTATTAATTGAATCTTAGGATCGAGCATGCAGGACCAGGGAATATTGGATTGATATAAAAAGTACAAAAAGTAATATCACATGTTGAAACCATTTGCTGGTCCAATTGCAGCAGATGCAATACGCATAGGGGTAAGCATGTTGAAAGAACAGCACCAAAGGCAGTTATAGGCTATGCAATAATGACTAGAACTTTACATCGTGAGTTGCAGCATGATGAATGTGAGTTAAATTATTATATGAAGTGAAAATATTTAATAAAGTAAGCATGAGAAGCAACAAATGTTATCATTGATTCATCTACTCCATCAACCCCACCCCTGCAACCTTCACTTCTTTGTTTCCTCATCTATTACTGTTTTCAAATTTCTTCGTATATAATAACTTGAATGTGGCAATCAATACCACAAATTAACATATATGAGAATTTTTTTTTTTTTTTTAAAGGAAACTTGAAAACTGAGGATGCCATAGGTTAAAGATGTCCAGACACAACTGACACCATTAAAGGGGGGAAAAGAAGATTAAAAAACTGAAAACCAATGCAACATTGTGATAACTAATTTTAAAGAGAAATACTCATATTCAATTTGTAACAGTGTCATCCAAGTGCAGCTTTACTGAGTTTTTTTATAAGTCAGAGATATCTCATATATCTAGGCATAATGATAACCTCTTTGTGCATCAAATATATTTAAAATTGTTGAAAATAAAATGGGATGCAAAAAAAGGACAGCGGTTTATTAACCTAAAACTGAAGTGTGTAATAAAATAAATAAGCTTATAGAGAATAGTTTAGCACAGAACTGTTTCTATAACACCAACAATTCATAGACAACCATTTACATGCTAAGCGATTCAACTATGACTTTAATGAACGATTCACAGACAATGATTTACTTTAATATATTTATAGGCATCAATCATGATTCTTTTATTATATCTTCTTCGATATAGGCAAAAACAATAATTTGAAATCATATGCAGTTATCACTTTTCAATTATTTGAACCTAGAACGCAATAAATAGAAGTTGAGTTAATTGTAAAGGCAAGTATCAAGTATATCTTTAAAAAACTCAATGCACCTGAGGAGAAAGCATAGTAGAAAACACCGCTGATGCTTAATTGAAAATAATGATAAACCTTTAAATGTTAAGGAAAAGTGTCAAATTCACCAATAATGTTTACTTTCTTGGGCTATCTAGATATTTTTTTAGTATAAAAGACCAAGTGAAGGCATGCTAAACAGAGTAAAAGACATTAACTTACAAGTTCTCCCACCAAAGAACGGATAGTTGTGCTTTGCATCAGCATTTGAATTAGTCCCAGCAATAATATCCACAATAAGCGTAACCAACTGAGAAATTAGTACTAATGGATCAACACCTGAATCCATTAATTCCCTGGCTCTTCTAACTGTCTCTGTGGCATTCGATGACATTGCTAACTCCAGAAGGTCCAGTAATTTATCCTCAGAGACAACCCCCATCTGCATAAGAAACATCGGATGAAAATTTATCATAATTCAATAGACTATTCAACTTTGTTCGAAGTTATGGAAATCAAATAATCTATTGATATCTACATTCACTTTCTTTTTTTTGGGAAATAATCCACATGCACTTTTTTATTAGTCAGATAACCATAAAAACTCTTATTTACGCAAGAGCAAGAATTTTTTTGTTTGTTTGTTTTAACTAAAAATGGGCAACAAAGATACGAAAAGAGTTCTTCATCTGAATGCAAGTCAGAATGAAAAGAGATTATTCAGAATCACAAGGCAGGACAACAAAGATTTAACTAAAGATTTAAATATGGGTTTTCTTAACTTACAAGCTCATTCACCAGGGACTTAGTGATTCGCTTCCCAAACAAACTCAACTGGTCCAGCATGGTTTCTGCATCTCTTAGTGAACCATCTGCATTCAAAGCAATCAACTCTAATGCATTTGGATCAACATCTAAATTCTCATCAGTTGAAAGCTTCTTTAGGCGAGTAACAATATCGCCATTGCTAATTTTGTTGAAAATGTGCTTCTGGCACCGAGTCAATATAGTGCGTGGTACGTTGTCAACATCAGTTGTAATGAGTATGAAAACAATACGCGACAATGGTTTATCAAGGATTCGAAGAAATGCCAGCCATGTTCTTGAGGGCAGTAAATGACACTGATCAATGACAAAAATCTTGTAATGTGGAAGTGCCGAGGGATGAACCGCTGATATGTTTCTTAACAGATTTTTCAGTTGGTCAATTCCCTTCTTATTGGAGCCATTAACTTCTTCAAGATACCTGCTCTTTCCGGACATGAAATCAGCACATTCCCTGCAGATCCCACAGGGTCTACTCTCTTCAGTGGCAATGCAATTCAAAGCAGCAGCAAAGATTCTAGCCGCTGAAGTTTTACCAACGCCACGAGCACCTTGGAATAGATAAACCGGAGCAATTCGCCCTCTTGAAACCACACTCATAAGAGATTGAACAACTATGTTTTGGCCAATTAATTCATCAAAAAACATTGGCCTATATTTGTGGCTTAGGCTTCTGATATTCTCAGGAGAACCTTCTTCACGTGCTTCCTCATTCAAAGCTACTAACTCAAGCCCTTCCTGACTTCTACAACTTGAAGACCACCTCCTACCATCCAACCGGCTCAAGGCTTCTAAATCAAGCTCAGCGAAATTTGTTGAGAGCTCATCATCACTGTTCCCACTTCTCATGGATAATCTTCCAAGGCCATCAGCACTATTGTCAAGAAGAGGAATGAGGCTTTGACCTGCTGTCTTGGAGCTGAGTCTCCTCTTGTTGGAAGCCAAAGATAAGCGATGATGTCTTCCGTGGGACATGGTCTGACTTCCACAAAACAAGCTGCTTCCTTTTCTTCTTAGAGCATCAGAAAGAGATGGAGAACAAGAACTCCCATATCTAGACTTCGGTGTCGACCTTCTAGACCAGTAACAAGGAATTCCACAACCCTGACGTCCAGGCAAATCCAACTGATCATCCAACTCATCATCAGCACCATTCAATGACCCAGTGGTGGCATCCCAAGACTCGACAGTACTTGGGTTCCTAATGGCATATCTATTATAAGAGCTTGTTGACAATGCTTGTGTGCTATATGAAACAGAATCATCTTCCTTCCTATGAGTCCTCAACAACTTTGTGGGTGAATAAGACCAACCCTTATTTTTGAGCCTAGCAAGCAAAGGTGATATTGCAGATTCTCTAGCTAAATCCTCAGAATTGCAATAATCACCATTATCATCAGACTGATCTACCAAGTTAGCCAAATCGTCCCTCCTCATT
Organism: Monilaria moniliformis; assembly: GCA_034509125.1. Taxonomy (NCBI): domain Eukaryota; kingdom Viridiplantae; phylum Streptophyta; class Magnoliopsida; order Caryophyllales; family Aizoaceae; genus Monilaria; species Monilaria moniliformis. Next base: position 15,579 of record JAYDZE010120922.1, read on the forward strand.
CTCACACTGGGGGAACAGTCTGCTACATTCTTAGCATATCTACTCAATAGCATCCTCATTTGCAACTTCTCCTTTTGATGCCTGGAACTAGCACTAGAATAATTACTCCTCTTGGATTTCTTCTTAATAGTACGCCTAATAGATGGCGTAAAGTTAGAATCTTTACATTTAGACATCAATGAACCATACCTATCACTCAAATAACCATCACTTTTGGAATCATTTCCACCAACATTCAAGCTATCCGTCTCAAGACTCCCCTCTCGAGTAGAGGAGGACCCCTCATCCTTACCATTCTCACCATCATCTTCACCAATCTGCCTACTCTTCTCACTCTCAGATTTCTGATTTCTCCAGTTATACAAATAAACCCTCCTCCTATCCTCTTTCACTTTCGAAACGCCTCTACCACTAGCATTATTACTATAGCTAATACTAGTCCCTACTAGCAATGGAGGCTGCAAAATGTGTTCAGAGGAAGAAGCAATAGCATTACCATTCTTGTAGTGAAGCTTGGTGAGAGATCTTGCAGAAGCAAGCGGCGGCGACCGCCAAGATGAGGAGGTTCCGGGGTCTCTTAGCACTCTCGCCGCCTTTCTGATTTGTGTCAGCTCCTTCTTCAAATGCAGGTTGCTGGGCCGGTGATCAATCCCGCAGCCGTCACGCACTTCAACTGACATCATAGCTCCGCCCAACACCGCGGCCACCGTACTAAATCAGGAAACGATAAAGAAGTGCATACATGTAGACGATATAATTCATTGCCACACTTTGTTTAGAAATGCAGATCTGAAGATCTTAATAGCCTTTCTTTAATGCGCACTTGTGCTCAACCTAACATAAATAATGGATTTGAAAGGCAATAATTACTGCTCAATTATTTCCATGGTTTAAGGCGCACACCAAATAATTGAAATGGGAAACACTCTTTTTTCCCTCCCTCGCAGTATTTGCAATGAATTCTGGGAATTTTCCGTTTTTGACTCTAGGGCTTGTTTCTTCTGTTCTTTTCTCACTTGGACCATGCAAAATACAAATTCATTTAACATTTTCATTATTTCAATTTTTTAGAGAGAGAATGTAGATAGTTATCCTAATCTAAAATACTTTTTTGCAACTTTGTTGTTAAGCCTTTTGTAGTACCATGCTACTCTACTAGCTTTGTCAAAATAATTAGGGGTACACATTCGGTCAGTTCGGTTAAAAATCAATTTGAGATCCTAAAACCGAACTAATCAAAGTTTTTAAATGGCCTATCCAACTAATCAAGATCTTTCCTCAAACTGAACCGAACTTCAAAATTCGATTTTGATTTGACTTTCGATTAACCGATTTTTTTGATATTTTCATTTTATAATCAAAATTGTTATCCAAAATAGCAAAAATAGTCATAATAAACACTTAACAAAACATCCTCAAGATATTGCAGGATAAGCGTATGTAAATGAAGAAATAATACACTTGACAAAACATTCCTTCATTAGTCTATTGCAGCCTGAATGTATCAGCCGTCCCTAGCTTCAAGATTAATCATATATGTATTCTATATCTGAAAGAAAATCTCCCAAATAGTTTCAGTTTCACCACAAAACTGGGTGAAGCCAAACTTAGAGGCCAGTTGTAGCAACTTCACATCATCAGCCCCCATGTTTTTTGGAAAAAATACAAGGCTACAGAATAGTTGATGTATGACATAGAGGATTGCCTGAAGTTATATCTACTGTTTCTGTTGTCTGTTTCTTGATTTCCCACACTCTCCAAATAAAGAGAATCGCCCTTTTGTAGCTGCATGTCTAGAGGCACCTTTCTTAGCCTGGAGAAAGAAAGTATGGATAATGAGTCTTAACCAAGTGTATCTTGCAATTGTTGTTTTCCATCTATCAAAATTGGTACATGAAATGGCATACCTTTCCCCTTGTGTGAGGTTTCCGGTTATTCCAACAGAACATCCCACTGCAACCTCCGCCTCCTGATCCGGATTCGTATCCTCTGTACAAGGAAATATCAGCACATATGATAGGAAAAGAACAATTATTTTCTTGCTCTTTCAACTTTATGTTCCATATATATAACAGTGGTCACAAGTCAATCTGATTTCTACTGCATTCTAGTCTAGTCCATGATTGCTGTTCATTAACTTAACTTCTACTGCATTTTCTGTTTTTCATCTAATGAATTATGTATCTAGACCGAAATTGAAGTTTATAGCAGCTAACTTAAACTAACATTAGTAATCATTGTTATCTCTATATTCACCATGCTCCACCGTGATCAAAATTTGATTCGAAATTATAGTGATTTCTTGCATATGTAAATGGAAAATATAGCAGGCTAAACAAATTGCATGTGACTTTTCAGAACTTAAGACATCCACCAGAAAAAGAGTGATAGCATTCAATTATTATGCATTCAACATTGAGATAGTAAAAAACAGCCCGTGTAAGAAATTTAAGGTTATAGCATTGTCTTACTTTTTATCTTTGCTGAAACTGTTGGCGAAGGTGGTATTATGAAGCAAGCTCGGGGAGATTGGACAGTGATCTGTGTTCTTAACAACCTGATCCTTCTGAGGTGCCACTTCGTCGTTCATTTTCAGTGTTTTCATTTCATGATTCAACTCATCCTGTGGTAGAACTTGATTCCTTTCAGGTCTCAAATTGCTCATTGATTGAGGTGTTCCTTTGTCTGATGCCTGCAACGAGGCAGTGTTCGATCTTTGCTCGAGGATGATGGATTCAATTCCCTGCAAAGGAATATCTGACTTGCTATCTTCCATACTTATGCTAGCATTTCCAGAAACAAACTCCATACCATTAAAGCTTTCTCTTGATACCTTCAAAAGATCTTGATGTAAATCAAGATCCGAGTTATCACCTGTAGCATTTGAGTATGTTGATTTGTTTTCCCGGTTTATTGGAATCTCCTTTATCAGCTTATGATCCAAAGAATCCTGTAGTAGACTTAATTTAACCTCCACATTGCGTCGTAAAACAACTTCAAATGAGTTAGTGATGCTGCTAAGAAAGCCTTGTGCTCTGGTTTTGATATCACTATCCTCAAACGCAACGTGAGCAATAAAACCACCTGTACAAAGTTTAAAACTCATTAGAGAGGTATCTAAAAACCACGACGTTATGATATTGGTGATGAATAGTATCGTTGCTCGACCATATCTAGAAATCCATAGCATTATAAATATATAAAAGAGCGTGGCTCATTCAAGTGTGAGTAACGCATAAAAGTGATGCAAAATTCAATTCTAACAAAAAAATTTAGTATTCTCAATCGGATAAACACTGTAATGCATCTGGATGGATAAACACACAGAGACAAAATGTGCCAATATTTAAGAGTCAGTCTATAAGGCGGGAGATAGAGAAAAGAGAAAGCATGAAAATGGTTTCGAATGTGTCCATTCTTCTAAGAGGGAATTTACCTTTCGTTTCTGATATTGAAACAAGCTTCCCATAAGAATGTAGCAGTAGCCTCAGTGTCTTAGAATGACATTTCTCGATACATAGGAGCCAGATACTAATCAACATCTCTGAATCCACGCACATCAATGTGGGTCTCTTGTTTGTACAGTCATTGTGTGAGACAGTCAAACTTATACCGTCGTTAAATTGACTTTGGTTGGTATTTGGAGTTGGTCCGACTTTGCTCGCAGAATTGCACTGATCAGCAAACATAAATGATGTGGGAGAAGCTGACTTTTTGGGTGCAAATTGTTCGTCTGAGTTCTGCTTGGAGGCAGTCACTTCTCCAGGCATACTTACGTGGTCCTCTTCAATTGCCTTGGATGTCTGCTCTCGACTACTTGTGGACTGAGTTCGACTAGGAGAAGACATAGAACCTAATTGTAATAGAGTTGCTGTGAACCAGGTTGATCGTTCACTCGAAACCCTCAGATGCTTTTCTGCCTCAGATAGTAGTGTTAATGCATGCTTCAGTCTGTGTAATTCTCTCTCTTTCACTGAAAATAAATACATTTAAAAGTTGAAAATGTAATGAGTGTATCAGAACATCTAAAATATCAGTCTAGAGAAATATATTGTGCGTCAAAATTTTAGGGGACGAAACGCTTGTAAACGAATTCCCTCACATAAATCTTAGGATCAAACCTACGGGAACAAAAGCTTTTCATGTAACATACAATATACAAAGGTCAAACATCATTTCTTTGTAATCCTTTGTAGTTAGTGCAATCCAATTATGCAAGTCGAAAATGAAATAATTGGAAGTTAAGTTAATAGGAAAGACAAGCATGTCATTGAAAAAATGAACCCCAAAAGCCTATAACTTGAGTGGTGAGGACGATATTGCTATGTTGATTCAACCCATATACAGATGATATAACTAAATACCCATCAGTAAACCTTGAAGACCTTAGAAAGTAGATCTCGATAGCTAAAAACATAAGGCCGAAATACAGATTATTTGTAGCTATTTGCAAGCTCATTTGCCACAAACAGAAGCCAAACTATTAACAGGATGGAAGTAAAAAAGAGAGCAACATACACATTTGAAGAGGGTTCCACTTGAGTAGCAGAAAAGAATAACAGAGACAGATAGACTTACAAGTTTTCCCACCGAAGATTGAATCATCGTGCTTTGCATCAACACTCAGGTGAGTTCCAGCAATAATATCCACAATAAGAGTAACCAACTGAGAAATTAGAACTAGTGGGTCGACACCTGAATCCATCACTTCTCTGGATCTTCTTACAGTTTCGGTAGCATTTGATGACATGGCTAATTCCAAAAGCTCCAGTAGTTTATCCTCGGAGACAACCCCCATCTGTAGAAAAGTCACATGCAACTTGGCATTATTCGATAGATTATTCAACTTGACTGCAAATGATGCGACATGCACATGTACTTTTCTGTCAAGCACGCTGGCCAAAAACTAATGTCTTGACTGAAAAATAATAAGAAAGAAAAATATAATAGAGTTCTTTATTTGGATGCAAGTCATATAATGGACAAACTAACAAGATCAGTCAACATAGATTTAGATAAAGACTTAAAAAAAGGTTAGCTTAAACTCACCAGCTCATTCACCAAGGACTTGGTGATTTGTTTCCCAAACAAACTCAACTGGTCCAACATGATTTCAGCATCACCTAGTGAACCATCTGCGCTCGAAGTAATCAGCTCTAATGCATTTGATTCAATATCTAAATTTTCGTCAATGGAAATCTTCCTTAGTCGAGTAAAAATATCGCCATTGCCAATTTTGTTGAAAATGTGCTTCTGACACCGGGTTAATATAGCTCGTGGCACATTGTCAGAATCAGTTGTTATAAGTATGAAAACTGTAAAAGGTAATGGTTTTTCAAGAACTCGAAGAAATGCTAGCCATGCTTTCGAGGGCAGTAAATGACACTGATCAATGACAATAACCTTGTAATGTGGAAGTCCCAAAGGATGAACCACTGATATGTTTCTTAAGACATCTTTCAGTTGGTCGATTCCCTTCTTATTGGAGCCATCAACTTCTTTAATAAACCTGCTCTTGCCAGATAAGAAGTTGGCACATTCCCTGCAGGCGCCACATGGCTTACTGTCATCAGTGGCGAGGCAATTCAAAGCAGCAGCAAAAATCCGAGCCATTGATGTCTTTCCAACTCCACGAGGGCCTTGGAATAGATAAATCGGAGTGACCCTTCCCCTTGAAACTGCTCTAGCAAGAGATTGAACAACTATATTCTGTCCAATTAAATCCTCAAAACTCATTGGCCTATATTTGTGGCTCAGGCTTTTGATATTGTCAGAAGAACTTTCTTTATGTACTTCCCCATTCAGAGCTACTAACTCTAGCCCTTCTAGACTTCTACAACTTGAAGACCGCTGCCTCCTTCCAACCAACCGGCTCAAGCCCTCCAAATGAAGTTCCGCAAGTTTTGCTGAGAGTGAGAGTTGATCATCACTGTCCCTGCTTCTCACAGATGATCCATCAGCACCGTTGTCAAGAAGAGGAACGAGGCTCTGAGCTGCTATCTTAGAGTTGAGCCTCCTCTTGTTGGAACCTAAAGATATTCGCTGATGTCTCCGCTGAGCCATGGTCTGGCTTCCACAAAACAAGCTGCTTCCTTTTCTTCTCAGAGCATCAGAAACAGATGGAGAGCAAGAACTTCCATTTCTAGACCTAGGTGTCGACCTTCTAGACCAATAACAAGGAATCCCACATCCTTGCTGCCCAGGAAAATCCAACTGATCATCCACCTCATCATCACCATCGTTTAATGACCCGGTCGTGCCATCCCAAGACTCAACTGTACTAGGATTCGTGATTGCATATCTGTTATAAGAGTGTGTCGACAAGGCTTGCGTGCTATATGAAACAGAATCACCCTCCTTCCTATGATTCCTCATCATCTTCACAGGAGGACAAGACCAACCCTTATTATTCTTGAACCTAGCAAGCAATTGTGAGACTGCAGAATCTCTCCCTAAATCCTCAGAATTGCAATAACCCCCATTTTCATCAGACTGATCAATCAAACTCAGTAAATCTTCCCTCCCCGATCCAACACTTGGCGAATCATCCATTGCATTTTTCGTGTATCTACTTAACAACATCTTCATCTGCAATTTTTGCCCTGAACTAGGACTAGAATAATCACTCCTCTTTGATTTCTTCTTCCTGCTGCGCCTAATACACGGCGTAAAGCTCGAGTCCAAACATTTGAAAAACGCTGCAGTAAACCTTTCACTCTGATAACCATCACTCTTGGCATCATTCCTTACAGTATTCAAGCTATCAACTTCAAAGCTCTCCTCTTGAGTAGAGGAAGATCTCTCAACATCATCATCATCATCATCAATCTGTCTACTCCTTTCACTCTCAGATTTCTGATTCTTCCAGTTATACAAATACACTCTCCTTTTTTCCCTCTCTTTGGCATTTTGATTACCACTATTAGAGCTATTATTAGTTCCTACTTGCAAATTGAGTTCAGAGGAAGAACCAAAGGCATTACCTTCGACGCGGCCATTCTTGGTGAGGGATCTTGCAGAATCAAGCGGCGGCGACGGCCACCACGACGAGGAGGTTCCAGGATCCCTGAGCACCCTCGCAGCCTTGCGGATTTGCGTCAGTTCTTTCTTCCAATGCAGGTTGTTAGGACTGCGATCAATCCCACCAGAACCAGCACCCGCCGCCGCTGCCCCGCCGCCTTCAAACGGCATCATTCCACAAAGCCACTCACTCTCCCAACTCGCCTCCGCCGGGCTAATTCAACAAATCAAAGAAACAAGAGCACACACAAACTTCATTCCCACATTTTCATTCAACTGCAAATCGGAAGATCCTAGCAGAACGGGTGTGCTTAAAATCAAGAATATGCGGTAGTTTAGTGCAGTGATGGGAAAGTTCAGATATGATTACTGCTGATAATGGGGGAAGTGAAGAAAGAAACAATGTGCCGGGTTTTAATGGTTAAGAAGTTCTATATGTGGTGTGTTGGTTGAAATGGAACAGAAGAATTGAAATGGTAAAGAGCTTCTTCTTCCCATCCTTGAAGAGAAAGAGCATGGCCCGCCAGAGAGGCTCCAAAGATTCTGTTGTAATGAGTCACTAATTCTTCCATTTCTGTCTGATTTTTTACTTTTTTTGTTTCTTTGCTTCAATCCCACGCTCCCATCTTCGTATTGAATATGCGGATTTGCGAGTGTGTAAATGGAGAGTAAATAAATTGCACAATATAATTCGATTATTAATGGATGAATGTTACCGTTGATATGGAATGGGATCAAATATTTAAAAACAAGGGCAAATTGCCGGAAAAATCATGAAGTTTGGTCAAATTCTGGTCAGTCCCGCAAGTTTGAAAATCAGCCGCTAA
>JAYDZE010121033.1:0-41991 GCA_034509125.1 Monilaria moniliformis
TATATATATATTAATATTTTTTGTGTGATATATAGTTAATTATATTTTATCATTTACTAAATTTAAATATTTTTTGTATATATATATATATATATATATATACACACACACACATACATATTTGCTACAGTATTCCGGTTCAACCAGTGGTCTGACCGATCCGATCAGTTGAACCATAAAACGATAGCTTCGCCGGTTCGCTCACCGGTCCGGTTTTTAAAACATTGAAGAAAATAATATTGACTTTTTAAATCATTAAAAACATGACAGCGTGAATATTAATTTGTAATTTTGCGTATGGTGGAATTTAATTGTGAAAAAAGTTCAAATGCTGGGATATAAAATGGTATTTTTTCTATTGAAGTTTGACAAAAACTGGTCTGATATCACCTACTTGATTTATTGCCGTCAACTTTTGACTAAATATTTCATGTGATCATCATAGCATGGTTATGATTGGTGAACAATACTGTGTTTGACTAAAACCACCAACCCTATGTGGTGGAGCCTGTTTACTTGAATTTCATACACTCCAAATTCAGTTAGTCTATAAACCAACAATGTCAATATCAAAGCACAAACCTTAAAGATAGAGAAAGAAGCTGCTTGTTAATTTCTACTATCATAACACAATAGAGAAAACTGCTCTACATCAAACTGTTTCACAGGATTCACATTTTTTCCCACTGTACAGTAGCTGGCAGATTAGCAAGCATTTTTACCCCTCAACTTTTTTTGTGTGATCCTGTTAAAACTACTCGATAATAACTATAGTGTCGGGATTGGTTAAACCAACGCGTCGCCTCTGAGAATGTTGAACTTGCAAAGAGGGCAAGTTGCATTAATACGGAGCCACTTAGTGATGCACTTGTGGTGGAAATGGTGGTTGCAGGGAAGGGTGCATAGCTGTGCTCCATCTACGTACTTGAAAAGGCATATGCAGCATTCCTGCAAGGTTAAAGTAGTGACAGAGCACGTTCAATCACATCAAGTTATAGAATCAGGCTGAAATGTGAAGGTATGCAGCAGTTAGAGAAACGAAAATATGTACAGTGAGGAGATTAGCAGTCCCTAATGTTGTAGTTAAAATAAAAACTGTTACACTAAACTACTGGAAAAGGAATAATCAAAGTGACAACGCACAGATTTAGTTGAAGGTAAGTAGTTGCTTTTAACAATTCGAATTGAAGGGCGTACAGATCCGGTTATTTATGGTATCACATCATAATTAGCATATTCACTATTTGATCATAGTAAGAAGTTCCGGCTCCATATCAAGTTAACTAGTATAATCCATCACAGGAACCAGACGAACAAAAGGTGATGATAGGAAGGACTTCATTCACTTCCTCCTCAGACGAAGATGATGTTAAAACGTGAAATATTCACGATGAAGCAGAAACACATAAGGTAGGTTTTGAGTTTTCCATTTTCCAAACTTCTAAGCACAAGAAGAAAGACAATCCGCCTATGGGTGATTGGCTGTTGCATTTAAGCATTGAAAGTTTGAGCTGAACTAAACCAAGTTGTTGAACGAGGCAGAGATTGTTGGTATATAAATTGAAGACAAGAGATAATAGATACTTACAGAATCCTCTGGATGAAGAACAAGCTCTGCCATGGAGATGCTATCGCCTTCCAGTGCAGTTAAATCAACTTCTTGTTTCTTTTCACTTTGAAAAGCCCTTACAGTATGTTGAGGCCGATATAAATACTTGGGAAGCGACCTGATATCATTTTCGGAGGCTCCGTCTCCAATAGTCATTGCATAGGCGACTGTGGCTAAGATCGGGAAACAACAGAACAGCAGAAGGAAAATTATGCACGCCATCGCAATGCAGAAGATCATGAAAAACACGTCGAAGGCTAGAAAAACCACTGACAACCTGCAGTTTGGAAAACACATTTTTCAGGCCTTCGGTGTCCATACTTCTTGGATATACAAAACTGGTGTAAGCAATTAAGCACAACGTACCAGTAAAGACGAGGAGAATCTTGCAGAAGTGGCTGGCCTCCGATTACTATCCAATAAAATCCAAAAACCCACCAGACGGATGAAACAATAGTATTAACGGACTCCAACTTCTTGATGATGCTGAAAATTAGAAAAGAAAAGAAAAAAAGAAAACGAGAAATTCATATATCTGACTCCTCAGTTATTCAGTGATTTAAATGGCGGCACAGTGAGAAACTTATCACTGGAACCAATTTCATCTTCTGTGGCCTCATCAACCTTCAAAGTGAGAAACTAATGCAAAGTAACGAAAGACTAATTACCGCCTAGCATTGCAACTATACGTCACTGATTATTAACCAATTATTTTTTCACGGAAGCTTTGCTTGCCAAATACTGCTCTATTAACTTCATATATGTCACGTTACATACTACTACGTCACATTGCAAACGTTCATATCCCTTTTTCCATATTTGGAGGAATCTTCATTACCATTAATATATTGATTGCTTCATTCAATAATAGCATTCGTATGCATAAGTACAATACTAAATTCGACAGCAGCAACTTTCGCCAGGTCTCAATTTGCACTGAACTAGCATAAATACATAAATGTTTACTGCTGACGTCCATAAGTTGTGTTGAGGACATGAAAATGTTTCTAATGATAAATTTTTCCGTATGAAGTATGTGTTTTATCTTATCCATACCCTGATTCCTACTCAACAAAGCACTAAGCCATACTTGTAAGCACCAGTCAAATAGATTTTTAGTCTTCTATCTTCAAGGCCCTCTTATTCGTATAAAAAACAGTCAAGGTTCTTACATAACATCTGCAAGAGATTGCTTCACAGGACATAATTATGAGTCGTAAACAATAATGTTAGCAAAGGCTAACCTTTGGCATATCAACAACTACACAATATGGTCTCAAACCAATACCATAAAACCGGGGCCATATCTAACTCCCTAGATTCTACTTCTATAATAAGACAATTTACATAGATAAAAGCTATTATTGCTTCAAGACTTCAAATCTCAGAGGAAAGAAATCTAATTAAAATACTCAACACAAATGAAAATGTCCAGAAAATGCAGCAACTAATATTCAAATCTTAGCCTCATACGGTCATACCCCATCCACCAACATCCCTCACTAAACAAATAATAGATAACCAATCATATATAGATATAGATACAACAAAAACCCTATAAATTAACACAGACTATAACAAAGTCAACACCTGCAATGCAATTCCCCTAATCTGTAATTCGCTGCCTATTAACATGCACATCACAATTAAAATTAAAATAAATAAAAATCATAAACTAAGAAACAAAACAAAACCCTCCAATACCAACATCAGTCAATCACAAATTCACATCTCTAAATAGTCCATGAACACAAAAAATTCCAAGATCAAGCCACAAAAATATACCTATTGTGACAGAAAGCAGAACACAGAAACCCTCTTGGAAAACAGCACTCTTGCCCCCCGCCGCTGCCAAGATCATCAAGATTCCGCCTTTGGTACTCATCCCACACAAACCCCACATGCAGAAGGCACTGCAAAGCGTAGCCAGAAACCCACAACCTCAAAGGCGTCGAAGGCCGCTCTCGGACAGTGACCAGGAGCACGAACACAGATACAACAACAAATGCCAAGTTCCATATCATGTCCAGAAACAGAAAGGGCCTCGAGTAGCCACAGTCTCTCGTCAGCGGAGCTAGAGAATCATCACTCTCATCATCATCATCATCACCATCAGCATCCTCGCCATTGCTGTAAATTTCAGGTTCGACATCAATCAAGACTCGATTTTGGTCGGAGTTGGCGGATGTTCTGGTAAAAGGGCGTGATAAGGAGGTGGCTATGGAGGTTCTTGCGAACCCCATATCGCTGCCGCCGAATAAAACCCGAGGAAATTCTTGGTTCATCACGAGAGAGAGAGAGAGAGAGAGAGAGAGAGAGAGAGAGTCTGAGCTGGGGAGTGGGGGGTGAAGACTGGAGGAGGAACCTGTTGGGAAGGGAAGATGAAAATGGTTTTGTGTAGTTTGGTGGTGGGGCCCACTGGGGATGGGGTGGTGGAGGGAGGTGAGCTGAGTCATGCGACACAAATGGTTTGACTAAAAGACAAGTACACAACCTAAATCCTCGTCCAAATGCAGTTCGGCAATGAAAAATTGAGGGAAATAAATTTGAAGGGGAAAATCAAAAAGCCTATTTTCTTTTATATTTGTCTCTTATTTTGCACCATTTTCCTGAATTTGGGATCCTTACATTAATTTGGTATCTGCTTTTTGTTAAAAAAATTAATGGGGAATCGTAATTGTGTGATATGGAGATAGATTTGAACGTGGGTGGCAATATTACCCATTTTGAAAAGGACACTATGCTGAAAATGTGACGAAATAGTGAAATTAGTTAAAAAGCTATAAACTTTCTACCACAAGAAAACAACTGGGGAAAAGGGAATGAGATGCCTTCGTAAGTTAAAGTTGTAAATTCCAAATTATGTTGGTTGGGCTTTGACCGAAGTACTTAATTGAGTTCCCTTTTGTTTGGGCCTTTCGTAAGTCTAGCCCACAGGTTCTTGACAAAAAATACCAAAAAATGGTGTATTGTACTTACCGTACTAAAAGATATCGAAAAATATCAATTTTACATTATACCGTAATGTTTGGTATGGTATGGTACCATAACGGTAAGTTTCAGTATGTCAACGGTATCATTTTTCTTGACACCACGATATATTATTGGTATTTCAATATATACCGATATATCAATGTCGTGGTATATACTTATAATTAGTCAAATATCATTATACTGCATGAATTAATTTCAGCAGCTTTCGTGTTATGTGGAAATTAAATAGAATAAATATCTCCACTATGTCATCTTTGCGGATATTTCGGATAATCTTATCAAAATATTTCAAACGTCATCAATCATAATTTTTACCTTCATTATATTACAGGGATTATATCATTGTATAACGTAATTCACGTCATCATAACGTTCGTCAATCCTCATTATTATAGAACGGAAACACAATATCTCTATAATATAACTATAATTGCAAAGATTTGATGAATAAATCTTATTCCATAAATCACGGCTAATACCATAACCGCAAATCTCATATTATATAATTCACTTACCATAAAAAATGAAAATCACAATTCCACTGAATCTATCAACAATATTTTTTCCGAAAATATCACAAAATCTTAACTGACTGTGTATGGTGATTGTAGTGACAGCGTATAATGATATCCTTGGTTTGTTATAATGATTTGTCGTATGCTATGTAATGATATGTAATGTGTAAAATTGTTGTTGTACATGCGTATATCATTAGTCATATTTTTACCTTTATCATATTACAATAATTATATCCTCATATAACGTAATTCACGTCATCATAATGCTCTCTAAAATAAAAAATCTATCATATGATATATATACCTTAATTATCGATTGTTACAAAATCTGTTGTATTAATTAAAATACTTAAAAATAAGGAAGTTACCATATCTATTAAATGAAATACAACCCACGTCCCTATAAAATAGGGATTACATCATTACTGCGATTTTGACCATTTACTATACTATCCTTTATTGAATATATTAATTATAAAATAAATACACGTGTCATATTATTAGCCGTTAAATGGATAAATTGTGTGATTATTATACAGTCTTCATTATTTAATGAAATCTAGTTATTACATGAATGCATTTATATATATATGTGTGCATTAGATTTTTACTAATATAAATAATAATAGATAAACGAATTGAAAATTTTAAATTTACAATAATTAATATTATGAAACATGCTTTGAAATTTAATGAAACATATTAGTGAAGAGTTTGAAAACTGTAAGTTCAAAGTGAATTATCAAGTTAAACATTCAAAGATTATTGGTGTAGAAGAACATGTTATTCAAGTATTTAGAGTTTAAATTAATTTATGAGACTCTTTGATTCTATGAGGCAAAACTATTTTTGAACAGTTTATCGTTAATTTTATATTATGTAATCTTTGACTTTTTTAGAATGTTTTAGATTTTGAATTTTATGTTAGTCATGTGATTTATATATTTAGTTTCTGTACACGTTTATATATTATAAATATATAATTTTTAAAAATAAAAAATACATAAATTAATTTTTGTCATTTGCTTTTAGTCTGATTAGCCCACTGGCTAGTCCAAAACTCGAACGTTTAGGATTATGATTGCAAATTTCTAACCCAATAAAAATTTAATCCGATTAGTTTGCACCCAATTAATCCGTAACTCGAATAGGGCTGATCCAAAACCCAATAGACTGACCTAATTGATATATTTATATATATATAAATATCGAATTTATCATTAATTTATATGTAATTGTATATGTTAACTGTCACTCCCTAATTGCCATTATAAGTATTAAGTTAGAGGTCCCCTTTTCATCAATAAATATATATTTCTGTAACTACCCTCAAAATTCATGATCACCTTCTTGAGTTTGCATTTGGTTTATTCATTTTCTTTTTAATATTAGTTTGTTATATGATTCATAAACGGAATTGTAAATTCAAAAATTATGTAAGAGATAATTGCCATTTAAATCATAATTTTTTATTGACTTATGGTCAATCTCATAACTTTTGAAACTATAACATAAAATCATAACTTTTGATATTTTCTCAATTATCCCACGGATCAAAATTTCAGTGAAATTGGTGGTGATGTGTCGACCGGAATTCAACGAAAAATTATGATTTAAATGACAATTATCTCAACGACATCGTTTTGAAGAACAGACGTTTTGTCCACGTCAGAAATTCCGGCTGATACGTCACCACCAATTTCACTGGAATTTTGATATATGGGATAATTGAGAAAATGTTAGAAGTTATGATTTTATGTTCCAGTTTTAAAAGTTATGAGATTGACCAGAAGTCAACGAAAAGTTATGATTTAAATGATAATTATCCCATTATATAATAATAAAACCTCAAGTCATCCAACTCTTTTCTACAGTATTAGGTGTTCCAGAAATGTGCTTACAAAAGGTGATGAACATATCAAGCATCATATATACAATGTCAAAGTATTCCGTTTTTAGTTATATTTTCTATAATAATGTTACACCTCAGAATTTGTAACAAAAATAAGGAATATTATATCGTCAAAAAGAGGTGCTTGTATAATATTTCAAAACTAGAAGGACGTGCATGCAAAATTAGCGCCTTGATTATTATTTTAATACAAACGCACTATACATTTACTCTACCAAGCAAGTACCAACACAAATAACGCAGAAGCCCCCCAAGCCAAGAGGTACTCTCTCTCTCGCTCTCTCCCTCTCTCTAAACCTCTGAATCTCGGATTGCGTTTTCTTCATTCCAAAACCTCTGGAAAAACTAATTGTTTTTCTTTCCCTTCATGTTTCATTTCGATATTCCACCCCCTTGTTGAATGTTCAGTTGCTTTAATTCCGGCATCTCAATAAATTCGAAGCAAAAAAGCTGTCTTGTATCCTTAATCTCAAAAAAGTTGGAGCTAGTCGTCTGTATCCCTGCATGTTTAATGCCTTTACACTCCAACTTCTAGTTCAATTTTTATGGGATTTTGAGGATTGAGCTTAAAATTAGGGATCTACTAATTCTGAAAAGGTCTGATTTTTAATTGATAGAGTTGGTCAAATTTTAATTATGCCGCCATGCATGTTGCAGGAAGCGATGCTTTTCCGGTTTTCAGTAAACCGTGTAATTGAATCTGGTGTCGTAAATTTGCAGTAATAGATGGTGTTGTATGTATAACGATGGATATACATTTCTTGTTTGTTGAGAGCAATTTGGAACTTATTGCTGCTGAGAGCTTCTGTATATAAGTTAAGCACTCATTTTCAGTTAATTGAAAGGCTGTTTAGGAGTGTTGTTTTGTGTTTAAATGGAGCAAGGTTTGGAATCTAATTCAAATGCTCATCCTGGTGCAATTGATAAGTCTAGGGTTTTAGATGTGAAGCCTTTGAGAACCCTTGCCCCTGTAATCCCAAATCCGCCTGGCATGTCTTCAGTTGCAACTCCCCAACCCACACCCTTTACATGTGTCCCTCCCTCTGGCCCGTTTCCTCCTGGAGTCCAACCATTTTTCCCTTTTCTTGCTAATGACACCCAGCCCGCCCCGGGTGCACAGACTCAATCTGCTAACTTTGGATTTGGTAGCAGCATACCGGCTCCTGTCCCTTTAAATTCGTTTAGGACCCCTACACCCCAGGCGAATGGGGGCAGCAGTCAGCGTAAGAGGGCTTCCAAAGCACGTAGACGGGTGCCTATAGTAATAGAGGATGACGGATATAGTGACTCACAGAATCAGAGTGATCAGTATGGGAGTGGGTTTAGCACCCATGATGGTGAGGCAGATGTTGCCAGTAACTCACGTAAGAGAAGGGGTCGGCCAAGGAGAGGAGCCGAGAATGGTGAAGACTATGAGTCGTACGACATTGAATCGATAGTTGACAGCTTCATGGCAATGTTTAAGCTTAAGAATTTTGATGAGTTCAGAAATTCTAATAGCGACAAGGACATTGTTGGAACCATACTCTTGGCCTTTGATTTGATAAGGCGACGGGTCTCCCAACTTGAAGAAGCAAAGGATGTGTCTCGTGGGGTTGCTAGACGTCCGGACCTGAAAGCAGGTGCTCTTTTGATGAACAAAGGAGTCAGAGCAAATCACCCAAAGAGGATGGGGCATGTTCCTGGGGTAGAAGTTGGTGATATCTTTTTCTTTAGAATGGAGTTATGCATTGTCGGGGTACATACTCCAAGTATGGCTGGTATAGATTATATGACCATGAAACTTACCATGAACGACGAACCCATGGCCATCAGCATTGTTTCATCCGGAGGATATGATGATAATGGAGACGATACAGATGTGTTGATTTACACTGGTCATGGTGGACAAGCAGGGAGAGATGGAAAAATGTCGGATCAGAAGCTAGAACGGGGAAATCTTGCTCTTGAGAAGAGTCTGCATCGAGCCAATGATGTGAGAGTCATAAGAGGTATAAAGGATACGGTTGGTGTAACTGGTAAGATCTATGTTTATGATGGTTTGTATAAAATTCAGGAGTCATGGGCGGAAAAAAATAAATCTGGATGCAATGTTTTTAAGTATAAACTGGGCAGGGTACCTGGGCAGCCAGAAGCTTTCTCATTGTGGAAATCGATTCAGCAGTGGAAGGATGGATCTGCTGTCCAGCCCGGAGTTATCCTTCCGGATCTAACTTCAGGTGCTGAAAGTCAGCCTGTCACGCTCGTGAATGATGTTGATGGCGAGAAGGGACCTGCCCATTTCACGTATATTTCTAGTCTGAGATACATGAAGTCTTTTCCTGCTTCTAAACACTCCTCGGGTTGTCATTGCATGGGTGGATGTCAATCAGGTGATAACAACTGTCCTTGCAATCAGAAAAATGAGGGCCTTATCCCGTATTCTTCAATCGGGGTTCTACTGACTAATAAATCTTTGATACACGAGTGTGGACAGGCATGTTCATGTCCACCAAACTGTCGGAATCGAATGTCTCAGGCAGGTGTGAAGGTTCACCTTGAAGTTTTTAAGACGAAGAACAGAGGTTGGGGGCTTAGGTCCTGGGATCCCATTCGAGCTGGAGGTTTCATCTGTGAGTATGCAGGGGACGTCGTTAAGGAATTTACTGCACATGATGTTGGGAATGGTAGTGATGATAATTATATTTTCGATGCTACTCGTTACTATGAGCCATTAGAAGCTGTGCATGATGATTCAGCTGGATTTGAAAAATCTCCTCACCCCCTTCGAATAAATGCAAAAAGTAACGGAAATGTAGCCCGCTTCATGAATCATTGTTGCTCACCGAATGTAATATGGCAGCCTGTTTTACGTGAAGTTAACAGTGACTCATATCTGCATATTGCTTTCTTTGCTATCCGACACATTCCTCCCATGCAAGAGTTGACATATGACTATGGGATTGTTTCACCTGAGAGAGGAGGAGATAAACAGAAGAAAAAGTGTTTGTGTGGATCTGCAAAGTGCAGGGGGTACTTTTATTGATGATGCCGTGTGGTGGCAGGTAAATTTTGTGGTGCTTAGATCCCTCGGGAAAAAGGTTAGCCAATTTCAGTTCTTCTTGTACAGATGAATTACCTGAATCTCGTGCTTATTTAAATACTGTCATCATATCTTACACTTCAAGCTTTGTGTCTGCTGTCTTGGTAAATAGTTCATTAGAATGTGCTAAAGAACTTGAGGATGAAAATCATGGGCCTCAAGGCTACTTCAGCCTTTTGTAATTTTAACTCCATCAAGGCATCAAATATAAGATATCTCAACTTCGTTTATAGAATTATAAATTATTAAGAAAATAATATATGTTAGGAATTAATTTACTGAAAATAGTAATTTGCTGAGAGAGAAACTCCTTAATTAATTGCTATACATGGTCAACAGTAGATACCAAATCCTATAGTAGATTTGCACAAACAAACTTATCCTATATAAGTGATTACTATGTATGTAAAAGTTCATGATATTGTTTATTTACATTCCTATGTAGAGACAAGGAGGGAAGAAAATACCAAAAACAATTGTTTAAAAGATAATAATACTAACTTAAATTTTGAAAAAGGCACATGCTCATGAATTTGTCAAGTCAAAGTTCCGTGGAAGCCAAATCTTTTTAGTCCCACATATGGTGAGTGGATCATGTAATGACTAAATGGATGCAGCAAACTCAATGAGTGCTAATATTTTCACTGTTAGGAAAAATCACCAACTCAATTTGCTTTTTAACTCAATAGGGTTTAATTTTATGTAAACAATTAGATTGCCTAGTCCTTGCTTTCCAACACTAATTATATATAGCTACTGTCCTATTTAATACTGCAACTAGGCTATTTAGCAGACTCATTACGTTTGTTGTATTATATGGTCATAATTTTACATTTAATATGACCTACTGGAGAATGTCTACTTCTATTAATGAGCATTTTTTCAACAACTTCATTTTGTTTAAAATGCTGCATTGGTAGATCCATTTGAATGTCTGGTACTTAGTTTTCTGATATTTTCTTTACTTTCACATGCTTATATTTTATATAACCTGCTGAATTTTGTTATCATAAAAGAGCATGTCCAATCTTCAAACTTTGGCTGGTGATTTCGCTCATTACATTGAGTAGATTTATGTGGCCAGATCAATCAAATTTTTTGATATCACTCAATCACCTTTTATGTGAAGCTCACCCGATAAATTCTTACCCTGCTGCACTTATCATTTTTCAGTTCGTGGAAGATGATGGTAGGATGGACTTGCCTCAGAACGTGTAGTATTAGAAGTTGCAGGTGTGCAATGAACCAGACTCTTTTGGTGAAAGGTAGCTAATTGGTGCATATGCACAGTCTTAGGTTTATGTATGTAGTTTGTAGTGTAAGATTATGCAGGGCAAAAAAAAAGAAGCTGTAGTTTCTAACTTGGTGAGACATAGCTATTTTAGATCTCACTGCCTGTCTACATTTTGGCATCGCTACTAACTCGGAATCAGGAGGCTTGATGTTTGGAAAACCCGCCTCCATATTAAGTTATGAAAGAAGCTTTGTGTTTGTGGATTATGAATCTAGGCCCCTCTGCCGGCTGCGTTCTTGATTTAGAGCCTTTATTGCCATGATTTTATGCTCTTACAGGACTTTTTTTTTTTTTTTTAATTGACTCGTTTGTATTGGATTAGATTGTTGTGTTTGTTACATCACTATAAATAGGATAATACCCGAAACTTGAAAATGATTTGAAACAAAGAGGAAAACGGTTAAGTTAGTTGACTGGCGCTTTTCGTTGCAGTTGAATTTCCCCAGACAGCAAGTCATCATCCAACAACTCCATAGATATGCTTCCAAAAGAGACTTGTCCTAATAAATAAAGACTGGAAGTGATGACTACACTGACTCATATAACAAAATTATGTATCAAATTAATCTTTAAATGCAATAAAAAACCATGGAGATTGATAGAAATAAAGCAACAAGTAGAACATCAAATCATTATGATAATGTTGATTTGATAAATTTTGATCGTCACCATAAAAAGAAAACCATCTATTATAATTGAATCAATGTTTAAAGTCATAAAATCAGCACAATGAACTGGAATGGTACGAATATCATACGAGTTTGGATTGAATATCGTTCAATTGACCTCTCTATCCCTATTCATGATCATATTATGACACACTATACTAGAAGACCAAAAAAAGAAATAGGAAAAATAAACTCAATCTTCCAATTCATTTGGATTTGGATTAGTGGTGGGAAAAAATACCGAAATATCAGTATATCGTACTTATCGTACTAAAAAAATACCGGAAATATCATCGGTATACCGTGAATTTCGGTATGGTGTGATACAATACCGGAAGGTTACGGTACGATAACAAAATGAATTTCAATATACCGTGTTATATTGAAAATTCGGTATATACCATATTTTACGGTATATACCGATAATACAATATATACCAATAATACAGTATATACCGTATTCTCTTATCATATTGTGTATATATATATATTAAATATAATTATAGTATTAATAAATATTTATAATATTATACAATTTTACTATGAAACGTTATTTCGGTATAACAGTATGCCGTACTGAAATTTGGTATGCCGTAATTCCGATATACTGAATTTTGTTACGACATAGTGAAATCACGATGCGAAACGGTATGGAAAATTCACCATACCGAAATTTCGGTATATTGAAATTTGGTATACTGAAAAGGTAACGATATGATATTTACTAATACCGACATTTTCGGTACAATATACAATGTGACAGCTTCAATACGGTAATACCGTACCGACTCACCCCTAATCCGAATCGTTGCATCGACTTAGGATTGTAAAGAAAACATGCTACCATTGATGCCACATGTCAAAATATAAGTGGTGAACTAAACTTTTATTTAGTTGAAATTTAAATATTATATATTACAGAAAATTATTCATTAAAAAACTATTATATATATCAAAGTTCACCTCTTTTCCTCTCTATAAATATAGTATAATATTCCTACAGTTGAAACATATTCAAATTCCCTCATATTTTGATCGTTCTTATAAAATCATATTCGAATATTCCTATATTTTATATGTAATTTTCATTATGTTATTGAGTTTGTAAATTATTTTAAGTGTGGTATTTTTTTTATAATTATGAATTTAAAGTATGAAATAATATTTATATTTATACTTTTCATCAAATATGTTAAAATAATGAACATATTTTAGAAAATAAGTAGTTAAAAATAATGTAAAAATATAAAAGTGGATTGGTGTTATTGATTGTGTATGAAAATGATGAAATTAGATTGGATTGTGTAAGTAGACGGAGAAATGAATATTATATAAGAAGATTGGATTGAAATAGATTGTGTAATTTGACGTCTCTTGATGTTTTCGAGACCATAACTGCGTTTATTAATAAAAAAAATTGTTTTTAATCGATTTAAAATCTCCTAAATATTCAATATAAATGTTAAATATAGGCGTGATGCAAAATACAAAATCAAGCATCAATTAATTTAAAATAATAGACATTAATGTATATTTATTACCAGCGCGCGCGCGAAAAATCCGCATAAATTGGGAGAAGATGAAAACCAACCGTTTTGCAACTTCCAAGAATAGTGGGAGTTGTAAGAGAAGCAGAGGGACATGGCGAGCAAATCATTTGCGTTGTGAGAGAGGGTTGTAGAGCAGAGGGGGCCAGTGGCTAATGGTGAGGCAAAAATAACCCAGAAAAAAATTAAATAAAAAAGGGAAATTTTTTGTCATCCTCTCCATGCCTCCAACTGCTGGCCCATCTGAGAAATCTTGATTTTCTCTCACCCATTTTAGGGCAATTTTGTTTTGTTTGCAGAAAAATTTAGGGGAAACTAAAGAAAAAATAATTCACAGGGAAAATTAGGTGAGCAATTTTTCTCGATGGGTGGGCAAAAGCTTCCAGATTTTGCTCCACCCTCTAAATGCACTGATCGTCCCTCGGCAAAAAAAAGGCTCTATCAAGTTTGGAGGGGTCGAAATGTAAGACATCTCTTCCCCATTTTTCTGCTCTCTTTTTTTTTTTTTGAATTTTTGTTGTTGAATATTTTTTGTTTTGTATTAAACGTGTATCGTGAAAAGGTGGGTGCTTTTTCATATTCATGGTTTAGTATAGTTCTGGTTGAAGTTTTTGTTCATGGAAGTTTTGCTGTGGGAAAAAATCTTCAATGTACAATTAGGGTTTCATGCAATGGAACCATCTTTCTGTTTTTATATAGTTTAGATCAAGTTTTTGTTCATGGAAGTTTTGCTGTGGGAGAAATCTTGAATGTAGAATTGGGGTTTCTAAAAGGGGATAATTTCTTCTTTGGTTTGTTGCTACTAAAAGTTCATCTTTGCAATGCCTGTGCTTTCATTCTTATCAACTTGCACAATCAATGAAGTATGAACTCAACTCTGTTCTTGTTTGGAATTTTTTCAGAAATTTTTATGTGGCGGGAGATTGGTCTTTGGTCCTGATGCAGGATCAGTCGTTTTGTCGACGGTCCTCATAGGTGGTCCTGCATTAACATTCTGTATAAAGATGCTTTTGAGGATCTCAGAGCTTGATTTCTTGTACGGGCATATTGTATTGACCGGGGGATTTTTCCTCACATTTTTGGTGGGAAATTAAACCTAAATGCTGCATTTCTCAGTAAAAAGAGGGTCTTCTAGTTTTCAAAGTTACCTCACTCATCGTTGCATTTGGCTCCTTGTGCAGGCTTTGACATTTCTCTACATGACAGCTGCAAGAAATCCTGGTATAGTTCCCAGGAACAACCGGCCACCGGCTGATTGTGAGGTAGAGTCAGTTAGATCCATGGATTGGGTCAGCTGCGGGACTCCCTCGTTCAAGATACCAAGAACGAAGGACGTTATGGTGAATGGCCACATGGTTAGAGTCAAGTTTTGTGATACTTGTTTGTTGTATCGCCCACCACGTGCTTCCCATTGCTCAATCTGCAACAATTGTGTCCAGAGGTTTGATCACCACTGTCCATGGGTGGGCCAGTGTATTGGAGTTGTAAGTCTTTCGATCATTTTTTTTTTATATATATATTTGGGATATGCTAACAATTTTGATCATTTGCATTTTCTTTTAGAGAGTTTGAATATCAAGTAGTGAAATTATGAACTTGTTTTGCTCATCTTTGTTCGTCAGTGTTGATGCATCTTTGCTGCTTATCATAGAATACACATTTACATGACTCTGATTATTTGATTTTGATGTAGCGAAACTACAGGACCTTCTTCTGTTTCGTGACAACATCAACAGTCTTGTGCATATACGTTTTCACGTTTTCCTTGTTGAACCTTCTCAAGAAACCAGGGCCCCTGTGGCAAAATATGTCAAACGACATTGTATCAGTTAGTCTAATTGTTTACTGCTTCATCTCAGTGTGGTTTGTTGGTGGGCTCAGTGTCTTCCATTCCTATCTCGTATCAACCAACCAGGTCAGCCACCTTCCATATCAAAAGACTTCCAAATATGCAAATATATTTAGTGGTATCATTTCTGTTTTAGCTGTTGATATAGTCTCAATTCTTGAATTCCACCCAATGTATCATAATTCGAGCTTAATATTTGAACAGACGACATATGAGAACTTCAGGTACCGTTATGATAGGAAGGAGAATCCATACAATCGCGGTATAGCCAAGAACATCAAGGAAATCTTCTTCTCTAAGCCAGTAGCTACTCGGATCAACTTCCGGGAATGGGTGAACGAAGCAGATTTCCACATACAGTCCATATCTAGAAAGTTCAGTGCGGACTTCATCAGGACACATGGAAAGCTAGACTTAGAACTCGGTGTCGTTGGAAAGGATGGCAAACCGTTCCCGGGCATTCTGCAGCATCTGGATTACAACGGAATTGAGGAGAGTTTGAAGAAGGCCAAAGGAGGGAAAGTGATTCTTGACCCTTACTTCCTTCCCTCCGATCAAGACGACAAATACATGACAGAGGATAGTTTCACTGACGATGATCGCTCTGAGTTTAGCTCTCAGAGAACATCTTCTGCGGTACTTCGTAGATAAGGTAAATCTCTATTGTCTGAAAACTAGGCCATGCTAAACTTTTCGAGTTTTGATCTCTCTCTCTCTCTCTCTCTCTCTCTCTCTCTCACTCGCAGTCTGAAGGTGTTGTTTTGCTTGATTTTTGTAGCATGAAGGTTGAATGGTTGATCACAATCACACATCAAAACTTGCATAAACCGCATTGACAGAGAAGAATATTGAAAAAAATGTGTATAGCTACACCTCTTTTACTGTTTGTGACTGCATAGATTTTTCATTTTTCCTTTGTTCTCTTATGGCTCTTCATTTTTGGGCCTTCCATTGTGATTTTTATGATTTTTGGTTAGGAATTATGTTTGCATTTTTGTCGCAGCAGGAAAGAGATGTATTCTGCGGTTTATAGTTTCTACCAATTTTGCTACAAAAGTTCCACAGCAGACTTTGTATTTTTCCATTGCTTTATCTTATTAGAGTATTGCCGTGATGGTGTTGTAATGTATTTGTTAAAATACGAGATTGAAACACGAACACGAACGAAGTTTAATGCACTTGTATGCATTTTTGACTAGGGAAACTAGTCTTCCGTCATGGATTTTCTTGTTGAATGTCAATATCTTGACAGATATTTGCTCAACAATAATATGTGACAAACATCGTGCTGGCTCATCAGGGATCCAATAATTTCCAATTAAGAAATCATCCTTGAATATTACAATTTCTTTTCTCCAAATTCTCACTTCTTTTTAAGAAATCATCCTTGAATATTGTTGATGCCTTGTATAGATTAATACTAGATGCAATATATAAATCTTACATGGATATTTTTAAGCGAATTTTACCTAATAATAATAATACTGCAGTAGTTTTTTTTTTCTAATTTATTATATTTGTTTATTTTAAAATTATTTATAATGAATAATGATGATTGATTCTCTCTCTCTCTTTCTCAAATTCTACCACACAATAAAATATCTATTCCGATAATAAATCAATTTGAACTCTCTCCACGTACAGATATGGTAGTAGTATTGAAAAATGTAAATTCATATAGGAATATTTAAGTAAAATAAACAAAATTTTAAATCTGAATGCTGTGCCTGCACGTTCGCACTTAGGTGCAAAATAATTAATTAATGTACATTACTGAACTATTGTGCCACATATATTGTCAATACATACAAAGATGTTTTAGAAAAATTATATGTATATTTCTATAAAAAATCTTCTGTTATAACTTCCACGCACAACACAAGTAGTTGATTATAGCGTTGACTCGTTAATTTATTAATAACAAAACTCGCAATCTTAATTATTATGATAGTAATTAAAGTTTTAGGAAGAGGACGGCTGGATTCTTGTCTCTGACATTTATAACTGAAACAATTTTGTACAAGAACGTGAGAAATGTTTGGCTATATTAATCCAACCCAAAAAAATAGTCACAATTTCATTTTCAACTATTACGTCATCTTTTTACTATTCAGTTATAATCACAATACCCATAATTTAATCTTAAAAGGTTCAGCCTCAAATTAACTACAACTTCATTTTTTAATTTCATTATTTATTTATTTTTCCATTTATATATTTATTTAAATTGAGAAATTAGTTAAATCAAAATACATAATTAGAAATTCGAAAAGTATTCAATTAATGATGAAAATTATTTAATTTAAATTCATAAATCATATTAATTAAATACCAAAATTGATATAATTGAAATCCCTAAAATTACATAAATAAAGAGTAAAATACGTCATAGTCCAAATCAGTTGGAACGCGTCCAAATCTTTTCGATGAAATTTTGTTGGAGTTGGCCGTAAATTCGTTCTTCGCGAAGAGAAGAACGTCGAAGAAGAAATTCTCGAAATTGAAGCAGTGCACCTTGACATGGGTTATGGATGGCCACTCACGAGCTAGATTCGACTTCGTCATCACCTCAATTAGTTGCATCTTCGCATTCGTCCTCGATTATCATGTTATGCATGATAATACATGCATAAATGATGTTGGCGACACATGATTAAAGCCACATACGCGCCGATCCTTTCACTATCGCCCAATGTGCTTGGAGTACACCGAAAGTTCGCTCAACATCATTTCGTGCCGCCTCTTGCCTTTGAGCAAACAAGGCTCTCTTAGGGTTTGTCATACACGTAATCATTTTCACGAACATCGGCCAATTTGGATATATGCCGTCGGCCAAGTAGTATCTCATGTTGTATCTTCGGCCATTTGCTGTAAATTCGACTGCCGGTGCCCAACCTGCGCATACATCGTTGAAGATAGGTGAGTAGTTCAGGACATTAATGTCATTGTTCGACCTGACCACGCCAAAGAATGCATGCCAGATACATAAACGTTAGTCACCAACTGCTTCTAGGATTATCGTGGGATGTGTGCCCTTGTGTCCGCTGGTGTAGCCGCCTCTTCATGTCGATGGGAAATTCTTCCATTCCCAGTACATACAGTCAATGCTTCCGAGCATACTAGGAAAACCGTGACACCTCTCGTGCATATTCATCAGTGATTGAGCGTCCTGCACCGTCCGCCTTCTCAAATAAGTATCGTGGAAGGCCTCAATGATCCCGCAACAAAATTATTTTATGCAATCCCGTCTCGTTGATTCCGAGACATGGAGGTACTCATCGAACAAGTCCGATATGGTTCCGTACGCCAGTTTTTGTATCGCCGACGTGCACTTCTGAAGCGTCGATAGCCTGTCGTGTCCAATACCGTCGGGGTGCTGCTGGAAATACTGCTCGCGTCCTGCCAACGTGTTAGTAATGCGCAGGAACAACGATCTTCTCTTGCGTAACCGGCCACAAAACACAGTTGGACCCCATCGTAGCTCGTCGGCGAAATAATGCGCCACTAGGTGTTCAACGACAATTTTGCGCTATCGGCGTATGTACGTCCTTTGGGCACGAGGCAGTGCAACAACTCTCATTTCTCGTCTCTTCTTGTGGGCCTTCAACGCCGAAACAATCACCCCGTTCTCCACCTCAGAATTGGAACTAGAATTGTCTCCGTGGGGACCCATGAGACTTTCGTTCGACCCCATATTCCAACTATGTGGATTATTATGATTCCAACCATTTTCATGACAAAGTGCTAGATATTTGTTAAGAGCATTTGGGTAAGCGCTAGATATTTGTTAAGAGCATTTGGGTCCATGAAAAAATTCTCAGAATTTAGATCCATAATAAATGAAGAAGTAAGAATGAAGAAGTGGATAAATGTGTGAACGAAAGTAATGAAATATAGAGGTATTTATAGGTGAAAAACTGATTAAAAAATAAAAATAAAAAAACAAAAAATTCAAACACGTGAAACCCCACCTCGTGTTCCCCATTTCCACCCGTGACTTCCCTCAATATTAATCCTATTTCAATGTTATAATTTTTTTTTCAATTTTATTATATATAAAAAATAGTTAAAAATTGATGGACGACCGACGACCGACGACCGCCCGTTGTAGTGCAGCCGCTCCGCAGACGCTGCAATGGGACGTTCAGCCGCGACCCCCGCGGAATGCCCAGCAGCGGCTAGCCGTCTTCTCCTTCCATTCTCGCCGCTTAACGGCCGCCACACTTAGGATGAGTTTTGCGGCGGCGTTATGCATGCTCTTATGCTACCTACCTTATTTAAGCACCTTCATTGAGTACCACTTCGTTAGTTTATGTTAGTATTCTTTATTTTATTTTATATATTTATTTTTGATTCTAATACTTTAAAATTTGTTATTGACATCATGAATTTTAAAAATTACATAAAAATTAAAGCTCGATTCTTTTTATTAATTTATTTGAAATTATAGAGAAAATGGATAAATCAAGCTTTGATTTTATGTAATTTATTAAATTAATGATGTCAATAATAACTCTTGAGGTATTAGATTCAAAATAAATATATAAAATAACACAAATAATGATAATGTGGATTAAATGAGAACAGTGCTTATGGATGATGCTCTCACATAATATATGTAACATAACAATTTCTCATAAATTATATATATAAAACTAGGCATTTTTTAATATGGAAAAATTGAATATTTAAATTTTTGCATAATTATTTTTGGACCATGACAATAAAATTGAAAAATAATTTTTTCTTGCAATTTATAAATAAGAAGTATTGTGAAGGTAAATTATAAGGAGAAATGTTTAAAGAGGAAAAATTACTCATCATTTATAAATGCTTAATAAGCTAATTGTTGCACACTTGAAGTGGAGTAGTATTTAATTAATTCATTATATGACATATATTTTGTATTTAAAAACAACAATTTCAGTACTGAAAATAGAAAAAATAAGATTTAATATTTGAAAGATCGCCAGCAAAAAAACTTATGTAGCTAATAGAGAATTATCTGAAGATATTTTTAGAAAAAGAATTAAGCACAGATTTCGATTTCATCTCTTTTGAAATAAACTAGCAGAAGCAGATACAAAAAGACGACCAAACATTCGGCCTAAGAACATCCGTCTTAAGAGGGCAAATGACATCTGTTCTTGGTCACCGTCTCCCTCTCTCTCTCTCTCTAGCCAAACCCCATATAACGATTCTTGAAATTCAAACCCTCCACTCATAAAACTCTGTAATGCATGTTCGTGCATGCAACAATTAATCAGGGTCGGTGAAAAGGCGCGACTTTTAGGATCTTTGATGCCATTTCGTATGTCGGCTGCTGTCAAAGAACGAAAGAGAGTAGCTTCCGTTATCGAATTTTAAGAGCAAAATCTGAATTGGGGTTTCGGGATTTTCTCTGTTTCCACTGTCGTCGAAGACTGATGGACCTCGGAAAACCCGAAACTAAAAGGCTTTATCAAGTTTGGAGAGGAAGTAATGTAAGCCCTTTTGCCGTTTTAATTGATTGTTTGGAGATGAATGAGAAGCCCATTTGCTGATTTTGATGTTTCCTACTTTTCTAGCGAAATGAACTGTGGTTTTGTAGTTAATGTGATTCAATTGTATAAATACCGTGTTATAATTAGTTTGTTAATTAGTAGATTTGTGTTTTGAGGTATTGTCTTCTAAATTTTACATTCTCACAAGTTCGAGTTCATAGTTCTGGATTCCAAATTTTTGGGTTGGAAATGTATTTGATTTTTTTTATTAATTCAGAAATTAATGTGGATGGTGTTTAATGAGGGCCTATGCAGTGTGTCTATATCTGCACATATATGATTCTTATAGATTTTATTTGAGTCCTAATATGACATTTTTGGCACAATTATTTTAAATCAAGCAGTGATATGGAAATTTTGGTTGCTGTTGGTTTTGATGTTGCAGAGGTTCTTCTTTGGAGGAAGATTGATCTTTGGCCCAGATGTGGCTTCTTTGTTCTTATCCACATTCTTGATTGCAAGTCCAGCTATTGCATTTTGTATAAAGATATTTCTCATCTCTAAGCACCGGCTCAAAGAAAATAAAAATGTCCTTCCTTGGTATGCTATGCTCGTTGTGGCTATAGTGCTAACCACGTTGGTAAGCACTCCTAAACTTGTGGTTATTCTTTCCTGAGCTCTACAAGCCTAACTAGATTTTAGGCTGAGGTTATAAAATCATGGTGTAATTATCTCATTAGGACGTGTTCTTTTCCTCTCCATGCTTACTTTTCTCCTGTTTTTAGGCTGAGGTTATAAAATTACTGTTTAATCATTATTTGTTAGATCTTAGATCTGCAATTGAGGTATAATGAAGTGATGACATGATTAAAAGGTTTACCTCGTATTGAGACTCACTAGGCATCAACAAATTCCAGGATGACTTGTTTTCTTTTTGTTGGGATGTAAAGTTCTGTAACTAACTGTTTTCTGAAAGAAAGAAAAAAAATAATGAAATGTGTCTTACTAGCATTACCCTCTCCTTTTCTTCTGCAGGATATATTCTTTCTCTTCCTTGCATCTAGTAGAGATCCCGGAATTGTTCCTAGGAACAAAAAACCTCCTGAGTGTGATGAGACAATCGAAATTAACACTCCTTCAATGGAGTGGGTGAATGGTAGAACTCCTCATCTGAGACTTCCCCGAACGAAGGATGTTATTGTAAATGGACACACAATCAAGGTGAAATTTTGCGACACATGTTTGCTCTACCGCCCTCCCCGTGCATCACACTGCTCCATCTGCAACAACTGTGTTCAGAGATTCGATCATCATTGTCCATGGGTTGGTCAATGCATTGGTGTAGTGAGTATTATGTTCTTTTCTATTGCTATCCCCATTGCATTTTACTTTCTTGGCATCACACTAACTTATTTATATTTTTTCTATTGGTTTGGCAAAATGGTAAAGATTTGATTTTTGTGCATTTACTCAGATTTTTCCTTGTGAGACTAACACGATCATCTTCTTCTCTTGTATCTGCAGCGTAATTATAGATTCTTCTACATGTTCATATCCACATCAACGCTCTTGTGCGCATACATTTTTGTTGTCTCATGGTGCAATGTTGTCACCAGGAAAGGCACCGTGTGGAAAGCAATGACATCTGATTATTTGTCGGATATTCTCATCCTCTACTGCTTCATTACCTTTTGGTTCGTAGGTGGTCTAACGGTCTTCCACTTCTACTTGATCAGCACCAACCAGGTAATACCTTCTGATCAATCTGTATCCACATATCCTTTTCTATCGCAGGAAATTAGGTCGTTTACACGAATTTTAAGTTTGGTTTGAGTAACTTGATGCATCTACTGTGTTTTTCATCATTTGTTCTACGCCTCATGTGTGCGTTCGTTTGTGCAGACGACCTATGAGAACTTCAGGTATCGCTATGTTAAGAAGGAGAATCCTTACAACAGAGGGATGATTAGCAACTTCAAAGAAGTGTTCTTCTCTAGAATCCCACCTTCTATGAATGATTTCCGCGCAATTGTTAAGAAAGACGAGGCTGAGGTCATGGAAACGAGGGACCAGAGTTTCATGGGAGATATCACTAGCAAGAAGGAAAAAATAGATATAGAGACGGGGTCGAGTTTTTTTGACAGCAATGGCATTGTGATACCTGATCTTCTACGCAATCTTGAATTTGATGACATTGAAGACAACATGAAACACAAGGAAGGGAGTGAAAGATCTGACTCCAGCAGCCCGTTCGTTCCTCTTGCAGAGGGAGACGCGACAGAGTCGACAAGTAGCTTAGCCACTGAAGCTGAGGCCAATCATGTGGACAAATGTGATGCTACAATATCTGAACATAACAAAGCATGAAGATGCTGAATAGTTTATTTTCATGTTTGAAGTGCCTGCTGTGTTGTAACTTAGAAGAGAGAACGACCCAAGTGGTTGCTGGATTTCTTCGACGTGTTCGAGCTTACAGCAGAAACAATGTTGTTGAGAGCAATCTTGCAGCAGAATGAGGGAGAAATCATCAGTAGAAAGCTGCGCATTTGGTTAATATACATACATGCAGTTTGTTTTTTTTGCTTTTGCTCTGCTCTAGTGTTGAGAAAATTTGTGTATTTTGTAAACATATATTCTTTCTGGAGGCTAAATATATCGGGAGGGATACCCATTTGTTGTTGATTGAGTTAACCACTGCAGTAGACGAGTAATTTGTCTCAGATTTGTCTAAGTTACAACGTCCCGTAAATATTATATATATGTGTGGCCGATGTTCGTGAAAATGATTACGTGTTCCATAGACCCGAAGAGAGCATTGTTTGCTCAAAGGCAGGAAGCGGCACAAAAGAATTTGAGCGAGCTTTCGGTGTACTCCAAGTACGTTGGACCATAGTGAAAGGTCCGATGCGTATGTGGCAACAATCATGTATCGCCGACATTATTTATGAATGTATTGTCATGCATAACATGAAAATCGAGGATGAAGGAGCAGACACGGCTAATTAGGGCAACGATGAAGCCGGATCTAGCTCGGGAGTGGCACCGAGAATCCATCTCAAGTTGCACCGCTTGAATTTCGAGATTATCTGAGTCGACGTGCTTCTGTTCGCGAAAAACGAACTTACGACCGACTCCAACAAGATCTTATCGAAGAAATGTGGGCACGCTCCAACTGATTTGAAGCATGAAGTACTTTTACTCTTTATCTATGTAATATTTAGGAATTTCAATTATGTCATTTTTTATTTTTAAATAATATAATTTAGGATTTTAAATTATGTAATTTGAAATTTTAATTAAGTACTTTTCGTATTTGTTGTGTTCATTTTACAAATAACTTAATTAAAATAAATATATAAAATTGAAGAATTAAAAAATGATAAAATAATAAAAATAGAATTGTGATTGATTTGAGATTAAATTGTTTGGAGTTGAGTTAATGGTGTTATGGTTGAAAAATGAAATATTAACGTGACAATTGAAAATTAGTTGTGGCTAGGCTTTTTGGAGCTAGGATAAGGATGTCCTTATGAACTGGTTTTGTGAAACTAAGAGACTCCAACCTTTTCTTTGTATAAGAAAAGGATAATTAATGTATAAAACCTCATGTATCTTAGTTATGGTAATTACAATTTTGTCCAAATTATTATCTTGTTAGTTGACTGTTCGTAGGAAGAATTCTTGCTTTGGGGCCACGATGCATATTCATGTTGATATATAATACAGCTAAACCTTCCATTGTAGAAATTAGTCTCCTTTAGTTGAATTGTTGTCTAGAGTGGCAAAATGGAACTTGTTTTTATGATCAAACTTTTCTTTTTTGAACTTTTAAGCCTAAACTTGTTGGTGGATAAAGTGTCTTTCCAAGAGTATTGCATTTGAACTTAAATTTCATATTTGATTTATTACTATTGTGTCGTATTAGATTTGAACTTAAAAAGAATAAAATCTGCCAAAATCATTCTTAGATTAAATATAGGTTATTTTCTTATTGATTGTTTAAATATAGATAATTATAGGTTCTGATTGTTTATTGTGCGAGGAATTTTTATCATTATCTAATGATACAAAACGAAAAATAAGGATAAGAATAAGATCTAGGTTCGTAATTGATGATGCGAGTTGAGCAGTTAATTATACAATAGATAGTGATACGTATTTGTTACAAAATTTGTTTCCACAACTTGATCGAATCCGGACATCGTAAACCCACTACTTTTGGTATCTATATTTATGTCAATCCGATATGAAAAAAATTATTCTCACGTTCTAAACATTCTTAATTTATCAACTGTTATCTAATTTATCTAAAGTGTGTATATATATATATATATGGTCGCATTATACTCAAACCACCTCCTATATGTATAAATAAGACTAAAATATAACTATTGGATCAAAAAACTAACAGCTCAGATTATCATAAAACGCGTGTCATTACATAATTACGGAAATGTTATTATAAGGACAAAAAAGTAAAAAACAAAATTTCGGTGGGATTTTAATTATAGGTAGTTTCCGTGATTTACTCCACTAAATCTCCCACAATCTATATTTCAGATCCGATTTTTAAGGTATGTGGTTAATATGATATATTTTTGCAGCAATTCTTGTAAATATATACCGAGATTTTAGGGATTGCCGAAATTTCCGCTAAGATTCTTCAAAGTCTTCGTATGATGATATATATTCAATGTTATGATGCAATACATTTTAGAATTTTTGATGCCAACAACAAAATAAGGCGTCATTACAAATTCAAAAATATACTACATCACAATGTTGAATATAAATCATCATAATATTAAAAGAAAATCATCATAAAGTTGAATGTAAATCATCATACGAAGACTTTGAAGAATCTTAGGCGCATTAGTTTTGGAAATGTCCGAGATTTATGGCATAAAATCTTGAATATGTTCCTGATACTTGTATGATGTCATTACATAGTTGTTTGAGTATTATTACATGTGAGACAAATATATCATCATAAGACAAATCTTGGTTATGCGATTTATTTCCTAAAAATAAGGAGTTAAAATAGGTTACAATAGATACCATATCAACAATATCCGAAAAATTAGGAGACAAAAAAACGTGATCTTATTAAAATTATTATTATGACCTTTGCGTAATTAAAAAAATTAATATGTTAATTTTCAACAATGCCACATGTCCTACTATGGGCCATTAGATAGAAAAAATAGAAGGATAAGATTTGGTCTCAATTCTATAATAAAAATGAGTTATAATTTGATTATATATATATATATACTCCTTGTAAACTCTGATTTGTCCGTTCCTCTTAAGTATGAATGTTGGATTTGATCTTTCATAAGACAAATATAATCCTATTATTAAGAGACGCCCGTTGATATTCGTGGAATATATATTGGTTTCCTATCTCCTTTCTAATCTCGCTTCCTAATCTCCACCCCAGTCATGATCACTGGACTTTATTATCCTTAATAAAATACAGCCGTGACAGAGTGGTATCAGAACAGTTCATTCCTGCTCTGTATCCGAGAGTCTTCTTTCAGTCTTAGTTAGACTCGTTTCACTAGACGAATTACATGGACTATAGACCCGATAGAATCTCATTACCCCAACTCTTCACGCTCAACGAGGAAAAAGGAATAACTAATCCTTTTTTAAGAAAGTCAAGAAAAAAGTTTAAGGTTTGAACAAGGAATGAGTCTTACTTTAAAAAGATATTTTTAAGAGTAAAATTTCTTTAAAGAAAAAGTAAAAAATGTTTCCAATTGAAAAAAGAACTTCGAATTATGTGACATGCAAATAAGAAGAAAAACTTCTATTTCAATAGATAAATTTCGGATAGAAGGGATATGATATCAAGATCCTTAAAATCCTTAAAGGGCTTCTGATTGGCTGGGTATTGCACTTGCCAGCTGCCACAATTTCCACACATGCAATCTCCACCACTCATCTCTCTCTCTCGCTCTCTCTTCACATAAAACCTTGTCAGTCACAACCTCCAACTTCAGCTCCAAGCACAGCCTTACATTAAAGACAAAATCAGCTCAAAAATCTCAAAGAAATGGCATCAATGGCTAGCTCGACAACCCTTGTGAAAGCCACACCATTCTTGGGCCAAACCAAGATTGCCAATCCTCTTAGAGATGTTGTCTCAATGGGCAATGCTAAATACACCATGGTAATAATAATTATTTTACACAACCACACACAGTATATTAGTGTATTAAAAGTATCTATTCCTTTAGTTTGTTGTTAATGATCATGATTTTGTCAACAGGGTAATGACTTGTGGTACGGACCCGACCGTGTTAAGTATTTGGGACCCTTCTCCGCTCAGACTCCTTCCTACCTCAACGGAGAATTCCCAGGTGACTACGGATGGGACACGGCCGGTTTGTCCGCCGATCCCGAGGCTTTCGCCAAGAACAGGGCTCTCGAGGTAATCTTGACCCATCACGTAGTCTGACACAATTATTTTTATTTATTTATTTGTTTTTACTCAAATCTTGAGAAACCCATGCAGGTTATTCATGGGAGATGGGCCATGCTTGGAGCTCTAGGATGCATCACACCGGAGGTTCTTGAAAAATGGGTGAGTGTGGACTTCAAGGAGCCAGTGTGGTTCAAGGCCGGTGCACAAATCTTCTCCGAGGGCGGGCTAGACTATTTGGGCAACCCGAATCTGGTCCATGCTCAGAGCATTCTGGCAGTTCTTGGATTCCAAGTTGTACTCATGGGACTCGTGGAGGGATTCAGAATCAACGGCCTTGACGGAGTCGGAGAGGGCAACGACCTCTATCCCGGAGGGCAGTACTTCGACCCGCTCGGCCTGGCCGACGACCCGGTCACCTTTGCTGAGCTGAAGGTGAAGGAGATCAAGAACGGAAGACTAGCCATGTTCTCCATGTTTGGATTCTTCGTGCAAGCGATCGTCACCGGAAAAGGACCTCTCGAGAACCTTTTGGATCACCTCGACAACCCTGTCGCTAACAATGCCTGGGTCTACGCCACCAAATTTGTCCCTGGATCATAACCAAACATAATGGATAGATATAATGTGTACATTATGTATATGAGTGCATCAATGTTTTGCTTTTTTCCTGAACTCATTTCTTTCATTCAATGATTTCAACAAATGTTGCTCATCGGCAAAAGGAGAAAGGAAACACAGATACACAACCTGAAACTTTCTCTCTTTCCGAACGTATTTCATCGTACGACACAAGCTTCATTCGACCATTAATTACATTGCTAACACGGTGGATACTATACACGAACAGTAGAGATCGATTTAGAGTTACAAGGCAACAACAAAATTGATATATACAGATTCCTGGGTGCTATCATCTCTTGCTTTTCTTCCCCCACCATTTCCGTCTGTGTTTCTCCGCTTCTTTTCGCCCCAGCTTGTACACTTTTGCCTTTGCTTCCTTCAACCTCGCCTTGTAGTCTCTCTTCCACGCTTCGAACCTGTGTCTCAGCCTCCGGAGTTCCTCTACAGCATGTATAGGCGACTGGTCCGACTTGACCTCTACAACTGCTAGTGCTTCATCATTGAAAGCTCGTCTTCTATCCTCAAACTCCTTGGTGAGATGGCTCACAGGGTTCAGGCTTCCATTTGTGTCTCGACAAGGCAACTCATCGATGCCATTGTTGGCGTATCTGATTGGGGTGCTACCACCCGGCGTCTGAGTTCCCATAGATGTGTCCTCGGATTCATAAAATTGAGGCGACTGCGCTCCGTCGAGCCTTCTTGCTGGGTTAATAGCATTTTCAGCAATAAGACTCTTCTTGGCTGCAGCCAAGCTCATCTGCCCAGAAAGAGGAGGATGCTACTTATTATACTAAATATTTCTTGAGCCCTTAATGGATGTGATAAAACACCCAGTGATACCTTAGATAGATAAAAATAATATAGGCTAATGTGGATTGAACAATTTTTAGCTCGTTTGACTCTGGAATCCTTCAAATACTCAAAATCATATATATCGTTCAATCTAATCTATCGCCCAAAATAAACAGTCCCTGAATACTAAATTTAACGTTCTTTCCTGTTACTTCATCTTATATGTGCAAAATTAGGAGTAATAAGTTTTCAGTTAATTTACCCTTGAACCAAAAGAATATTATATCAGCAAATCTACTTGTTAATTCACAAAATAACTTGGTAAACAAACTCACTTGTAGAGATGTTATCTGCTTTTGCCACATCTCCTCCATGGATTTCATCTTGGCTTCATATTCTGACCATCGTGCTTCATACTGCACCACCTGCTCTCTCAAAGCCATATTTTCTGTTTCCTTCTGTCCAAGTGTTGCTTCCGCCACTGACACACGCTTTCGTAGTTCTTCAACAACTAACGACAGCATTTCTGGTTGCGGATCCTGTTCACCCAAATAATGGATCATTTAGAGAAGAGTGGAGGGAATAGGGACTCATGCACTCTTAAATTTCGACCATCAATTTTTTTTATATCACCACATGTAGATAATTCATACAGAAACGAAAGACCTGTTTTGACTAACCTAAATGTTCTAAGAAACATAGTGAAAGACAAGAAAGACATAGTTGAAGAATTTGCGACAAATCATATCAAGTAAAATTTAGATTGCCAGAAAAAAGATACAGCCCACTGTTAAGTCCCCTTCTCAAGTTGAATATATCTAGGAAGAAGAGATACTATAGTAAAAAGTGTTGGTCCGATAGGAAGTGCTAATTTCAAGACATGGCTTTTGCAGGAAAGTACCTTGACTTCAGAAATTCTCCTGCCTTGCTTCGGCTTACTAACATTCGACTGTTTAGAGTTCCAGAGGTGATTAAATTGTTTACGGGCCGAGCATCCACGAATTACTGCACAAGCCAATTAATTGTATCAGGAGGGCACCAGATTGTTATTCATCAGCTATTCCTAAAACAGAAGTTTACCAGACTGTATTTG
Organism: Monilaria moniliformis; assembly: GCA_034509125.1. Classification (NCBI taxonomy): domain Eukaryota; kingdom Viridiplantae; phylum Streptophyta; class Magnoliopsida; order Caryophyllales; family Aizoaceae; genus Monilaria; species Monilaria moniliformis. The sequence goes on from JAYDZE010121033.1 coordinate 29,893, forward strand.
CACAATTGCCATAAACTGCTCATCTGACCTCCCACGGATAACCTGCTTTTTGGACCCGAGTAAGGCACCATACTCCTTTCTAGCAATTTCACCCCGAATATCTGCATACATTTAATAATCACCAAGCATACAAGTCAGATGATGATTCGATAAATTGGTGGAGCTAGCTGTTAAGAAACAGAGAGAAGAACACATGATAATGTGATACAGTTTTAGAAAGAACTGATAATTTGGTTCCTTAAAAGAATTAAAGAAAAAAAATCATTTTCATTGAGGGAAGTAATAATCTGTAATAAGAAACCAAGCAATAGGAGCTGGCCTTACATGACTGCAATGTCACTACTTCTTCCTTGAGTTTTTGGAAATCATGGCAAGCATGATTACCATTGAAACACTTCCGCACCTCAAGAGTACCTTGAACAGCTTGTTTTCTAACATCTTCCAAGACATCAATCTGTTGTTCCACCACCACAGCAGAATATCAGGCAATTAAATACAAAATAGTTGTTCAGCTTCGAGAAGCACTGCACGCAAATGTTATGTTGTCGATGTAATATTGAAGACAAACACCCACTGAAGTGCTTTAAAAAGTCAACAGATACTAAAAACACACAAAATCACCTGTCTTTTTCGAAAGTATAACTTTGTGTAACCAACTTGGTACATCTCTGGCATGATACCGAACTTCTGCAGAATGGTAATTGACAGACTTAACGGATCTTGACAATCCTTAGTTTCCCCAAGTAGGGACATATACCTGATATTCACACCAGCACGTCTTCAAAAAAATATACAGTAATCACATGGAGTGAATGGAATTAAGATTCGATGCTTCACCTTCTTGTAAACTCTTGATGAGTCATCCGCAAAGGATACCCAGACTTCGAAATCCTGACAACTTGCAGAATCCCACAGCAACGAAGCTGCTCCAGGGCAATATCCTTTTCAAATGCACCAGGAATCTGCTTATTATTTGGTCTTATGCAATGAATAAAATGTTGTTTTGTGCTTTCCAGATGTTGTATTAATTTGAACAGCTGCCCCTGCAATAGTGTGGCAAAAGTAACAACAAATTTAGAAGAACGTACATTGAGAAGTTCTTGCTTCTAATTAGTACAAATATAAGAGAACATATTTAACTGAAAACCACTGTTTTTATAAAGGGTAAAACATCATGCTTTAATAGAATAATATCATTTTCTCCAGCTTTATTCCTTGTTTTCATAGTGTGTCAGGAGTAAGATGAGATTGTTAGAAGACCGAAACAAGCCTTATCACCTTGAATTTAGTGGCAACACTTTGCTCCTTACAAACTGACATCCCTGACTGTACCAATGCACTATCCAGATTCCGGGATTGCTTAAGTAGAGCAGCAAAAGATTGAGGAAGTCGACCAGTGCAGGATGAGAGTAGCTCGATGATTTCAGAATGTATTGGATCCCGGTTCTTTTCCAAGAATTTTTCCGTCTCATAAAGAACCTATAGTACAAAGCTCACATCAATATAAATTAATCCAAAATAAACTTTATTTCTAATTTTTAAATACCTAAAAGATAACATAAATGTTAACAATTTCTATATCCAGAATTAAGTGGCCTGTATAATAGATCAGAAGACTTTTCCAACACTATGACAGGGATATTCTAATCATAAGTCGCAAAGAACAATTGTACATAACAAGCACAACTAGCATGTATGGATCAACCTTCCATAGTTGCAGTTAAATTAATAAATGTTCCGGCACCATTAATACAATAAGTCCAATGGATTTCTCATAATTGATCCAGTCAGAATCAAATGGTATAAGTTGACTTTTTCTATCATACATGAACACTATTTGTAGCTCCAATTTCACTTAGCTGGTCAATAGTTAACAGATACATACCCATGAAAACAACCCTAGTAACTGATTACTAGCATATTATGACATGATATGGACAGGTACTACAGCAGACCAACAACAGTCAAATTCCAAATCTACTTGAGGTTCACTTGCTCTAGCTACAGTTTTGGCTGTGTACAGAGATTCGACGAAAGTAGAATGCCAAGTAAACTGACCTCCCCGGCATGATGGCGAATGCTGAATGTTCCACCCCTTTCTCCTTTAAACCAACGGTTCGTACTTAAGTGATGCTTAAGTTTAGCAGCAAATGTTAAATCTGTAGCTCTGGGAAGATTTGATAATTCATCCAGTATAGATATCAATCCAATAGGTTTCTGTTCAAGAACGCCATTGTAAACATAAGAGTAGGGCGACATAATTTGTTCAATACTAAAATATATCTCTTCAACAAAAGCATTAAAAGTCAGATATAATAACAATTGGCAGATAAGAAAAAGAGTTGGCTGCAGTATTAAGGTTCAGATTAATGTGTTCTAGTGATTAACAGAAAATGACTTTAGTGGCCGTTCTCTCCATCTCACCCATAGACATGAATAGAATTATGTCAATCAGAATGCTGCATGGAAAAGGAAAACCTACTATACAACAATAAGAACACTGCTATTGAAGACTTCTCTGCATAGGAGTACCTTCTCAAAAAGATCCACACAATCTTGATTGTCTTCAAAATCAACCTTTTTCCAGTCAATTCCATCTAACTCATACTCCTGTAATCAGAAATATATTTCACCAGCACCAAGAACAAAATTACAATATCAGAAGGGTTATGCTAAAAAAATTAATGCACAATTGCAATCAAAACAGTCAGCATTATGTTGATTGCTCATTCAGATAATTAGGTACAAGAGTTTACTTATGGATTCACAAATTGTAATTCTTGCAGGCTCTATTTTGTGAAGTAAAGACAGAATGAAATAAATGTATGAAGTAGCCCCAGTAATGCCTTTTATGTGTGATGCTTACTTCTTGCTCAAGTTTGAGAAGATACTGTTTGAAATGGTGCTGGAGCCGCTCATTAGCATAGTTGATGCAAAACTGTTCAAAGCTATTCTTCTGGTGCAAAAAAGCAATCAAAGACTCCAAGTAAGATTATTTAAAGTGGGTTAATAAAAAAAGATCATTTAAAGTGGGACACAATTACACCATAGTATATGTTGTGGAAAATATCAATAATTGTATACCTTAAGTGACTCAAATCCATACATATCAACAATGCTTACTGAGCACTGTATATCATCTTTCCCCATGGAAAGTGATAAGTTGATCTGATCCACAAGCCAGTCGAACAAGCTCACATAAATAAACCTTGCCAATGCATCTCTTGTGTGAATTGCCTGAATATGAGGGAAAATCAACATAGCATAATTGTGATGGTTTTGCAATCAAACCATCCTGTAAAATATGTTGAAATCAGGTGTGTTCAAGAAATTATTGATCTTCGAAATTATGAACCTGTTCAAGTGTCAGAGATTTGGTGACCTCATCCTTTCCAGCTCGTACCCTCCGGGTTGACAGAGTAAGTATCAGGTCTTGCTCACTACAGCCCATCAAGCCAGCAGCATTTGTAACAGCTGTAGATAGGGAAATTAATTTAGATAGTTAAGTCAAAAGATAAGCATAAACCTAATCTTGATGTTGAAGAATATCTTTTGTACCTAGTTTTTCCTTAGTTATCCTTTGTTATTTTAGGAATAGATTTAACCTAGATGCAACCCTAGCTTTCTACTCCCTATATATATGGGAATCTCTCTTACTTTGAATATACAACTTATTTTCGTCTCCTATATGTCTCTATACTTTAATGCTCTACATGGTATCAGAGCAGGATGAATCCTTCTCTGACCTAATTTACTATGCCACTGCTGTCGTAGCCGCTCAGCCCTAATATGATGTCTGACCTAATCTGCTATGCTGTTGCCGTCGCAGCCGCTCTGCCCTATTCTGTTCTGCCACTTTACTTGAAGGGAAAATAGGAAAGTAAACAATTCCTTAAGTACAATTGCTGAGTTTCCCATAGTAAATCCCCAACAGGAATTACCTTTAATATAACTATTTATTTCCCAAAAAATATATAATAAAACTGAAGTTCTGAAAGGAGGAGGACAAATAAAAGAGGATTGGAAAATAAATTCAAACATGCAGATACCTTCATCAGAAACAACCTCGATGTGCTTTTGATTGTCAGTTACAAGAAACGATATGTTCCCCAACCACAAAACTGCAGCAAGCATCTCGAAGGCATGTTCCTGATCTTCTTTACAGATTCTGATGGAATCTAAGGCTCCCTAAGGAGAGAAAACATATTCTAGAATTAATAAATTTTGTACATTATAAGGAATATACTGAAAAGATTAGAAAGTTCTATAGCAACTATGCTCGATATGGTCTTTTGCCCACCAATGCAGCAGTTTCCTCTCTAAAGATTTAAACCTCTTCAGACACAAAAGAGTTTGAGTGGTTGCGTAATGAATGAGTAAGAGAAAAACAAATGAGAGTAGCTAACCATAAGATTATGAAACTTCTGAGCATCATCATTGTTGGGGATCTCCAAACATGCACTCTGGTTGAGATACTTATATTCAGAAGCGCTTCTCAACCTCAACCTACCTGAAAAAAATAACCACAAGCCATTTAGTCCGGTCACACATATAGTAATAGAAGAAAGTATATCAGAGTAATCACCAAGTCCAAAAATATTTGAACTATTCTCGTAATTTTCATTTACGTACAAAAAAAGGTACAGATACAGGAGGAAAACTGAAGATTGGGGAAAAGTTGAGTACAAACCTCGGAGACCAGAAGGAGCACCGGAGCAAAGCTGATAGAAAATGTGATAGGACCGCTCTCCTTGGGCCGACTGAACAACTCTTGACTGGTCCAACATGGAATTATGTCAATTCCAGTCCATTATAAGTATGCAGACTATGGAAGAAACTCACTGATTTTGATACGCATACTGACCTTTTCAAGGACGACTGTTCATAATTGAGGAATTTGGCATTGGACATGTGCAAAATAGCAAAGCCACGTCAGAAAAATATGACTAAGAATAGACTAAAATAATATCTTTTCAGAGTTCAACTTGACCATTAAAAGCATGCTTACAGGTCTGTATTTTAGCACCACATATTTGCCCAGCAGCACTGAAGTTGATGTCAATTAATTTTCCCTGCACGGATCTTGAGTGTTACCAAACAAGGTTTCCTTACGTTGATTGCAAAACACTAGCATAGGAACCCCTCAAGTAAGTAGGAAAGAAATTCAGAGAGAACTCACAAATCGGCTGGAGTTGTTGTTCCTGGCTGTTTTGGCATTACCAAAAGCCTCCAGTATACAGCTTGTTTGCATGACTTTAGATTCTATTCCACCACCACCTCCACCAAGAGCTGCCAAATACTGCATTGCAATCTTAGCTGTCTCAGTCTTTCCAGCGCCACTTTCTCCACTGAAGATCACAACAATAAATTATTTCTTCCCATAAGCATTCATGTACTACATTTAACTCAAACCAAGCACCAAACCAAATAGTGACAAATAAAATTAATCAAACAAAAATTATGAGAAACGAAGCTACAGTATGGAGCAAAGGAATAAGATCATTACAAAAACTGCAGCTAACCTGATAATGATAGACTGGTTTACTTCATCTGCAAATTTCAAGTAGTAAAATGGAAAGTAAAAATTAGCAACTTGCCAAACCAATATGTCAACAAGGCAAGCATTTCTCTGGGTATTTAAGGTATTATATAGTACCTGCTACCATTGCATTGTATGCTGCATCAGCAATAGCATAAACATGAGGACTGTCCAAAAGCTTCTTTCTGTAAGCAGTAACAATATCATCCCCATATAGCTGGACATTTTTAAATGGATTGACTGCTAGTAATACAGGGCCTGCCTTACTCTATGTAAAGCAAAGACAAGAAATTTGTTTAGGTTAGAGACAATTGTTATAAACAAATAAAATAAAAAGGATTTCCAATAGAGAATTACATATATATTATCTTGTGAATATCTATACTGAAGATTGTGAAGAATTGAAGGCTCGTTCAGATAACTTAGTTGTGCAAGATCATCAACTTCATCAAGTATTTGCGGATTGGCTGGTAGAAGGTCTTGTGTGGGAACTGTCACAACCTATAGTGATAATGCAGTGAGTGCAAAATTATTGTAGAATGCAACAAAAGCAGTGAAGAGATGACAAATCAAATGAACTAACACTTCCGTCCGATAGCAGAACCAAAGCTTTCTCCCCTGAGTTTGATTTTATTTGCCCAGATTCCCAGAGGTCATCATGTCGCCGACACCAAACACGAAGTTTCTAATATCACACATCATCACTAACAATGAGTAGCTGAGAGCAAAATTTTATATGTAAACAGAAACATGCCAAACATTTGGGCAAGATAAAAATGCAACATTCTGGCCATTCATGAGCCCAACTCTCGCAGGTAAGAAAATAGAAGTTAAAGCTCTGACTTGTCTTAGATAACCGTCTAATCTCAGGTAATGCAACCAGCACCAAGTCCATAAACCATACATCAAGAATCCAAATCTTACCAAATTATGCCATGAAAATTATAAAAATAGTCACCATGCAGCATCAAGCTAGAATTCAAGCATGTCAATACAATTGTAAAACAAAGAAATCCAATAATATAATTAAAACATCTGTGTATATGTTGCATCATTTAAACCCTCTGGAACAAAAAGACAAATTTCAGAAAACTTGATGGACCATAAAAATAATAATTTTCTCATAAACCCATTCTAAACCTCACAGTTCTTCATTTTCCTTATTCCTTTCTTTGTATCTCGCGGCATTAAAAATAGAAAATTCTCAACGAGAGATCAAAGAATATCAGCAACCAGAAAACAAATTTGACCAAAATCGTCTACCTTTTTCATGGGACGCCCCATGTCATCATCCGCCGCCAACTCCTGAAACCTCGAGAGAGATCCCGGTGCCACGTGTCCGAGCTTGACATTGCCTTTCTCCTCCAACATCTGGTTGCCCTCATCCGCCGCCGCTACACACGGCGACTCCCCATCTTCCATTTCCTCAACTTTTTTAGACCCTAAACAATCCCCACTCTGTCCTTCCCTTTCTTCCTTACTCACAACACAACTCGACGAGCTCGTAGGCAACGGTCTCTTGGCCGACGGAAGCCGAGCACGAGACATCGCCTTTGGCCTCGGAGGCAGAGCCGGCGGCGAGTCCCTCGGCGTCTGGGTCTCTTCTTCCCGCCGGAGAGACTCCAGCATTTCCTCCAAGGAGCTCCGAGCTGCCGATAAAGACAGCATTTTTCCTTGTCCCACAAAAACCCTACACTCACAAAACTCCAAAAATCTTCACTCTATCCACCAATTCAACACTGTCATCGCCGAGATTGCATTGCTCTAAAAATCTCCGAATTCGATCCCATCTTCAGGTGGAAAAAACTGGAAATCATTAAATCCGCGACCAAAAAGGAAACACCAAAGCAAACTCGAAAGCATAAGCAAAGCCACGAGCTTGTCCGCAACCGAAAAGCTTCCCGCATAAAACACACACACACACTCTCACAATCCTTTTCCGTGAAAGCGAAGTTTAATGAAGATGCCAGACTTGGAGATTTCGCCTCACTAATCTCGGGGAGAGAGACGTTAATGAAGAAGAGCGAAAAACTGATAATTATCTGAAATTAGCAGTTAGGAGTTTTCATGAATTGGAAAAGTTGGAGATTAGATTCAAGTACACGTGGGATTTCTGAGAACAAATATTTTCCGTTTGCCCAAAAATTAAATTAAGACCGTTGAACTTGAATCTTGTAAGAAATTAAGGGGCATTTGGAGTTTTGAAATTTAAATTTGGTAATATTAGTTAGAAATAAAAATAATTGTGGGGTATGAACTGTTAGTGGGTGGGTGGGGCCCCGATCGGGATAGGAATGTTTCCTGTGTGAAATGACACTTTTAGTCTAAATTATTTTGTGAGGAGTCCATCACAAATTTGACTAACTTCATGGACTTTTTGCTTTTGGAGGGATGTCATATTATTTTCCAATTTTGAATTTCTATATTAAAATATTGTTTGCTATATTGAGGGATAAGATTGTATGTATAATATAAGTATGTGAAAGAATGTGTGAATTGCATGCTAGTCATAACTTTTGAGACATATAGTAATATAATATATTTTAATTACATTGTTAAATTGATATCAATAAGGTAAGGAAAAGTTAATATTCCTTGAGTTTTACCGAAATTCTTTGCTTATACTTTGTTTACACTTAAGTTTCTCATGGCATAATGGCTTTCTCAATCTTGTTGGCAGTAATAATAGTTAATTTCACGTGATTGATACCATAGAAATTTGTGGACTTCATCATGAATTTGTTAAGTTTAATATAATAATAATGGGATTAAATTATGGAACTTTATTAAAAGCATCATTTATGTACATTAATTTATTCATTAAATTGGCAGAACTATATACATTAAGGCGCTCACCTACCAATGACATTGCTCCGGGAAATATTATTCCTAAAAACCCTAGTTATTCATTAATATTAGATTTGAGGCGAGATATGGAAAAGATTTGGACGATAAAAAAAATATACAATATTTCTATAAAAATTTGTTTTATGGTTGTTGTTTTCCCTCCTGACAGTGTACTACTAAATATTTATAATCAAATATTATAGCATATATAGTTCATTTAAAGTATATGCTTAATCTATTCAACATTTCTTTAAAAATACTTTATATTGGAACTTTGAGTGCAAGAACAAATCATTATATATGTAGTTAATAATATGCTATGACAAGACAAGTAATGGAGAACGAACTCAGGTTTATATAACATTTGAGTTTGGGTAGAGTGTTTTGTTTTTATTTTTATAATTTTCTAAAAAAAATCAAAGTTAATTCCCAATCTGATTTAAGAAAAAAAGAAAAGAAAAAAAAGCCTAGTGCATTAATGATTCCATTCCATGTTACAAGCGCAATCATTGAATTGAATTTAACTTCGTCAATACTGGAATAGGTGACTCAGCAATCCAACTGAGATTTGGTTAAAATGATTATATATATATATAATATTGCAAATAATACAGCATGGAGTTGCTTTAAGGATCCAAACACAGACAAATGGATCTCCGAACGAGGATTCATTATACGATCGTTACATGTACGATATTTAATGTGGTTGGAATAATCACATTATTAGTTGCCTTGATACTTATTTTCAGTCTCGACTTTGTATTGGTTGGAATAATCACATTATTAGTTGCGTTGACACTTATCTTCAGTCTCAAATTTGTATTGATACATCCATTATAAGTGATAGTAATGACAGTTACATTTCTAGGTGCGTTTTTATAAAAGTAAAACTAATAGTGAAAGCGGGGGTCCAGTATACCACCTCGCGCTAAGAGCAGTGATTACTAAGAAAAAGGTCTAGTGATATCGATGCAACTCAAAAATGCAGGCATTTGTGGGTTCAATGCAAAAATTATTATGGAAAAAAATTATAAGAAATTTTTGAAATAAAAAATGAATATTTGTGAACGGTGTGGATACCATTTGAAAAAGTAGTTCAGAAAGAATAGAAGTTTCGAACAATCTCGATACTTGGGACCCTATGGATGAAGACATGGTCTCTTGGATCCCATTGGATTTCATTCGGGGGAGGAGCCTTATAACGATCAGATTGATTCTTATTTAAGAAAGATGAGATTAACTAAGGTTGTTCAAACATGCATAAGTCAACTAAATGGTATTCCCGTAGCAATTGAGGTTATGAACTTTCAGTTTATGGGGATAGTATGAGATCTGTAGTCGGGGAGAAAATTACCCGTTTGATTAAGTATTCTACCAATCAATTTCTACCTCTTATTATAGTGTGCGTTTCGGGAGGAACACGCATGCAAGAAGGTAATTTGAGCCTGATGCAAATATGTAAAATATTATCTACTTTTGATTATCAATTACATAAAAAAAAAAAAAAAAGGTTATTGTATACCTTATATTTTGAATGAGTTTCTGCTCACTTTTAATTAGCCCACTCAAACAAAAACCTATAACAAAAGTTTGTCGACAACTTTCAATTATTATCACTTTCAGTTCACTCTCTTTTTTGACAATCATTCGTCTTTTCATAGAAAGATATAAAGAGAATAAACAGAACTTAAATAAGGATTAAGACAAACTTTGCCTTTGAGATTTATTATTAAACATAGAAATTGCTTGACTTAACCTTTAAAATAGTACTATTTTCCTCTTAGGCTGAGTCATGCAGCATGTCCCGGACAACCGCCGCACAAATGTTGAAAAACTTTAGGCGTTACGTGGCTCATTTTGGATTTGATAATGTGATAATATTTAATTATATTTCTTTGGAGTGAAGGATTATAATTTGTGATTTTCATTGTCAAACGTCGTGTTAATGTACATCTTACTGCACTTCTAACTTGAGTTATGTTTTCGGTTAAATTAAAAACTAATACTAATACACAATGATGAAGTCAGAAATATTTTACTGAGAGCCCAAATTTAACTAATCATAAATTTAAGAAGTAATAAATATAATTTTTAAAATAAAATACAAAAATAATAACTATTTGATAATAAAATATATTGTGTGAATTATGTGATATTGTGGAAACAAAATTTAAAACGTGATCACCTAATAGCTTATGAGGCCACTGCAACATAAAATATTTTCTTATATAAGAGAAACAATGAAACAACATAAATATTAGAATATGCAAAAAAGTATATAGACTAGAAAAATATAGCAACAAACCATATTGAACTAACTATATACTAATAATATTTTAAAATGGTTCGGGGGGGCAGGGGCATGGGCTTCCCAGGCCCTTACATGAGTCCGTCTATGCCACAATCGGAAATGAAGAAAGTTCGTGAGGGAAAAAAAGATCAAAATTCATGTAAGTGGAAAATTTGTGCTACTGCTGTTACAATACAAACTTGACGAAAAAATTAATCTATGATAAAAAATGATGGTATTCTCGAGAATTATCTTTGTATATATATGTATATTATGCTCTATAATTTGAACATGAGAGAGAGAGAGAGAGAGAGTGGCCCCCGTCAATTGAGGAGAGAAGGTGGAAAGACAGCAAAATTTGAAAATGATTGGGCCCACAGGATCACTACCTAATCCGGATAATCCTAATCCATACTATTATTTATTTCATTTAGTTTGTTCTGCTGCATTTTCATCTATTTGCTTGCCACTTATCGCTATCGACAAATATCAATTATTTATTCAAATTTTCTTCTTTATACTTGGCTTTGAGCTTACCCTTTTATCATTTTTCCCATTCTCACCCTCACCTAATCTAATTAAAGGGCTTGCTTTTATTCATTTATTTTCTCTAATATATAACATTTTCGTTATTTAAAAAACTTTTCATAGCAGTAATTATAAGTCACACTAGGTAATTTTGATTTCAAACTCAAATGAACCAATTGATTCATCTGCTATGAAATTTTAGAGACAAATTATAATACATATTCGGACGTACAATGTCTTAAATAATTTCTAATTATATACTGTATAAGTTCTTATTGGATATTAATAATCGTGAATTATGAATTAATAATTTTGATCGAAGAATGGTGAATTCTAATTAGATTTAATTAGGACGAATGCACTGTATATTTGTATGTGTTAGTATGCCTTGAATCTGTATGGTTTGCCGCTACGCAACCGTGGACCTCACACTGGCATTGGCTGCAAAACACCTTACGAGGTATGGTCTAATATACCTGCAGATTATTCTTTACTTAGAGTTTTTGGCTCTACTGTTTATTATCATGTGAGTGAGGGTAAATTAGAACCAAGAGCTAAGAAGGGTGTATTTGTTGGTTATGGGGATGGAGTTAAGGGATATAGAATCTGGTCACCTTCAGAGAATAGAGTTATTCTCAGTCGGAATGTGGTATTTGATGAAAATTCTATACTTAACCCTGCTGTGAAGCCCATTGGTGCAGAGAATTCTAGTAGTGTTGATAAACAGGTGGAGCTGCAAGTCACTCAAAATGAGAGTGAATCACAACTCCAAGGTGGAGAAGATCAACACACTACTGCTGAAACTACTGAAACTACTATTTCTGATGTTCATCCAGAAGCTCGTCAGAGAAGCATCGCTATTGACAGAGCTAGGAGGACAGGTGTGAAGCCTCCG
>JAYDZE010121034.1:0-23417 GCA_034509125.1 Monilaria moniliformis
AGCAATTTTCCCTAAATCAAGCATCATGGGACAATTGCGAAAATTGTTGAAGTTATGATATAATCGGCTAATTTTAATAGTTGTGGGACAGACCAAAATTTGACCAAACTTGGTGGTTTTTCTGGCAATTTGCCCTTATATAAATGAATAATAATTTTATATGGGAAGACCATAGTGAATTGAATGGGCTGGGCCCACTATGAGACCACAGTTTGTTTTAATGGGCTGGGCCCACTAATCTTCAAGAACCCAATTCACAGATAATTTACATGTGTAAATTGTAAATAATCCAACTATCCACTCTCCCTCTCTCACCTCATCTTCTCTCTCATACGGCACCTGCACCAAACTCTCACTTCTCAGAGGAGCAGCAATGGACTCTCTCATCCTCTCCACGCCGCTCACTCACCGCTCTCTCCCCGCCTTCCGCCGCCTCTCTCACCTCCCCACTCCATCACCCGTCGCGCACTTCCTCCGCGCTCCAAAATCCCTAATTTCCCCCCTCAAATGCTCCCTTTCTTCCTTCAACCCGCAGACGCTCGCCTCCCCCGATTCCCTCCTCCTGCACCTCTCCCCTACGGCGCAGCAGTCTCCCGCCACGGCCATGCGCGGCGCCGAGGCCGATCCCATGGGGCTGCTGCTTAAGGAGAGGATTGTGTTCCTGGGGAACAGCATTGATGATTTCGTCGCTGACGCCATTATCAGTCAGATCCTTCTGCTGGACGCTCAGGATTCTACCAAGGATATTCGTCTCTTCGTCAATTCCGCTGGTGGCTCGCTCAGGTAGGGTTGTGTTGTTTCGTATGAATCGTATTTTGGGGGTTTTGATGTTTTCGAAGGGTTTAGTTCAAATGAATCGGATAAAATTTGGTAGTGATTTTCGAATGGTATGTCGTAAGTTGAGTATCGGAGATATTATATTGGGCGTGGATTTAGGGTTTCAAACTTTTGCAGGATTTAAGCTAGACATGGGGAGCTAGGTTTCGGGAATATGAAATTATATTTTGATACCTCGTGTTGGAATATTCTATATTAGCCATAGGATGTGATGTTTATACGGTGATTGTTGAGATTCTTCTCCATTTCTGAAATTGGAGGTATTACTTGTAGCGCTATGTTGGTGAAATAATGTCCTTGTTGATAAGAGAGGTCGATAATAGTAGGCATGATGGCATATGGGTCTGTTAAGTGACTATGTTATGTATCTGTAGAATATCCATATTGGTTTTGTTAGTTCAGTTTATATTTTATTTATTAGTTCCTGATATTAAACTCTAGATCTTGTAGATTCTAAATATGGTGGATTTCGCTGGTTTTGTATCTATGATGATGCATAGACACTGTTATTGTTATGATTGAATGTGAACGAATGATAGATGTAACTATACCTGGTGGAATGCACTGAGTTCTTGACAGATTGTACCATGAATTTCTGTTATGAGCACCTCAAAAAGATGACTGGTAGTCGTAGAAACATAGAGGGATGTGTTCTTTCTTCTCCATTGAGTGTCATGCTATTTGACTTCTTTCAGAACAATATTGTCTCACAGTATTATTTTTCCAGTTTTCGTTGTATGAGATGCACTCATGTACAATGTGGAGACTAAGTTAGTCGCGTGCTTTGTAAAAAAAAAAATTAATGGTACCCATATCCCACACTTGGTTCAAATGAGGCAGCTTGATGGGAAAATGGAGGATATGGAAGCGTCAAAAGCTGAATAATTATTTTAGTAAATAGGTCGACCTATGTTCCCTTCTTTTTATCTGTCCACTTGTTTTGTTGGTTACACTTATTCTGATGTTGTATTTGGTAAACAAGGCATGTCTAACTCTTCCCTTGAGGTCATTCTATATCATATGGTACTTTATTACCTTCTAATTCTGAAATTTGCATTGTGGTGACTGATTTCTTACAGAGGTCATACTCGCCAATGCCAGAACCTGTCATGTTTTACATTATTTACTGTAATTCTTAATCCTTTTCACTGCTTATTCATTATGAACTAATTCCTTTATTTGAACTTTACCGTTATACTCAAGATTAAGCTTTCTTTAGTCCTTCATTTTCTTAATGACGTATATAGTACTAATCTTTACCGTACTCCAGTGCTACAATGGCCATCTTTGATGTTGTCCGCCTAGTGAGGGCTGATGTTTCCACAATTGGACTAGGCATTTCTGCATCAACAGCTTCCATCATCCTTGGCGGTGGCACTAAAGGGAAACGATTTGCAATGCCTAATACAAGAATAATGATACATCAACCGCTTGGGGGTGCTAGTGGGCAAGCCATGGATGTGGAAATTCAAGCACGGGAAGTAATGCATAACAAGAAGAATGTAACAACAATTATATCTGAATTCACCGGTCGATCATACGAACAAGTCGAGAAGGACATTGATAGAGATCGCTACATGTCCCCTATTGAAGCAGTTGAATATGGCATAATTGATGGAATCATTGATGGAGATAGCATTATTCCACTCGAGCCCGTTCCTGACAAGGTTAAGTCATCTACATTCGATTACTTGGAGATCAGCAAAGATCCCAAGAAGTTTTTGACACCAGATATCCCTGATGATGAGATATATTAGTCAAAGTTGTCACAGGTAAACTGTCCTGTCCTGAATTATAATTTTATATCTGTGTCAGGTCCTATTTGTCTTTTGTGCAATGACATCAAACATGAAGTGTCACAGTGAGCTGAAATATGATCATGTGAATTTTAGTCTGCATGCTCCATTTTTTCCAATTTATTTTGAATACAATAAAAGATGATACAATTTCTTCTCACATAAATCTATATTCAGCACGTGAAGTGGCTGATCAAGTCAAGGCACTGTAAATTATACAGCGCACCTTCTGTAGGCTACTAGACATCTATTCATGCTCCTTTAAGTAAAATATTAGGTAGCAAACACTCAGCAGTATGCTCGTACTGTTTGATCCACTCATACTGATAAAAACCACCCATTATCAATAACCGATTGGTCCAAAATAGGAAATGAAGTAGAATAAAATGAACTTGATGTTGACCAATCAGGTTCTGATGATCAACAAGTACTTTATTAGCATTTTTATATATAAATTTATATGTATGCCACATGATGCTACTGCCTTCTGTAAATGCTGTTATATTCTGGAAAAATCAGAACCCTTATGTTTTATCCTTGCTTGTCCTTGCCTAGGCATCATTGATATGATTCCAGATGAGACTACACATGCAATCTTCTTTGTTGAAATGTTGATTGAAGATCAGTGTTGAGATGGGTCAGATTTTGCTTCATTTGCTGAAAGTGGAGTCCGGATCCTTCTTGCAGCCAGATTTAACTGCAAAGTCTAATCAAATGGATGTGGCAAGATTTCATTGGTAATCTTAGGTAGGTTTTGTTTCAGCAACGCATGCCCTGGTACGATTCATCTCTATTTGGTTGTAAAATACTATGTAACGATTGCTGTTGTGCCTTTTACGTTTACAATAAACACAGTGCTAGGTGAAAGGCTTGCCATAGAGGAAGTGTTATATTGCTCCAACAACTGCTTTAGTTGTACTCCAATAGATTGTAAAAGTGTAACTATTTGCATGACTTTATCTTGGCATTCTTGAAGACTCCACCATCTTGACACACCTCGGATCTCGGTCCAATATATCTGATGCTTGTGTCTCACTGAGTCACTGGCACAACGTGTATTGATGAAATAAAATATGAGATAGGAATGACCCGGGAACGGGAGATCCGGGTTGGTTATCTTGCATCCTTCATCTTTTTGAAATAGAAAGGAAACCATGTTTGTCATAAAAAATGAATAGTGCTCCAATTTGGCTGTGAATATAGATATGTAATATGTATATTATTATTTTTAAGATGTTAGGTGTGGATGTGGTCAAAGAAGAGCCAAATAGGAAGAACACCATGTGTGACATTAATATTTATTAACCCATAGAAACTACACCTTTTCAATAAGTTGTTAATAAATTTGAAGTATAATAATTGGTTCTTAATAATACCATGTGCAAATTATGCATGTAATACGTATAGAAAGTATATTAATTCTATTTATTTATCTATCTTGTCACCATTTTAGTATTTTTGTGATGATAGTTTATGGTTAATTAACAAAGTTAATCGTATGAAAATATAAAATATAAAATATTTTTCAGTCGACCAATATAAAATAAATATGTTTCATATTCTAGGAGTTTGACGCTACCACATTATTTCTGGCCATAAATATGAGTAGTCAATATTTTTTATTTGATTTTACAGAAAAATTATCACATTTATACAAAATGTTATTTATATTTCAAGTTTTAGATACAAAAGAAAAAGGTTTAGACGCAAAAGTGAAAGGTTTTTCTACTGTTGTTTTTTTATTTAAAAAATAAATAAAGATAGAGCCAAACTTGCAAAATTAATCAAAATTATGTTTTCTTTTCCTCTTTTTCTATGACAAGTATGACTGGTTTTGAACACTTCCAAATATGATTCTCATTTTTAGTGACAAAATGGGAATTTATGGAAGAATAGTGATAAATGTACATAAATTGTATATATATAATGAGCTTTTTTAGGTATTTTATATTTAAATTATTTTATATATTAATTAATTTAAATAAATTTATATATTACATATTTATCATTCTGTAATAATTTAAGAAAAAATTAACTTTTTCAAATTAAAATGTATGTAGATTTAGGTTTTTCATTGAATATTTATATATTTATCTCCAAATCAATTTTGTGGCTTTGTTTAAAAGGTCTATAAAATTAATTTTTCAATCATATATTCAAAAATATAATAGAGGTAATTTAGTAAAAAATAATAATTAGTAATAAAATTAATTTAACTAAACCTGACTCAATTCAACTTAAAATTTAAAGATATTATGTATTTACAAATAAAACATTTTAATGCGACTCAAAGATTTATCTATTTTTGGGATTTTTGATTAAATAAAGCACGTTTGTGTTCACAAACAAACACGAAATAAATAACGGAGCACAACTACCTACTACTCAAACTCCTATCACCGGATGAAATCTCCGGTGACCGGAATTCCGCCTGAAAGATAAGCCCCATGGATTCGCCGGAGAATAGCGAGGAAGAGCTGAGGGATTGCAACGACGACGACGTTGGCACCACTCTCCGTCGCTCGTTTCTCCGTTCGTGCTTCGCCGTCGCTTTCGCTTTCGTAATCATGATGCTGCTTTCGTTTTTGGTTCTGTACTTCGCTGTTTTGATCGGGAATTTATCAATTTGGAGCCCGATTTCGGTTCAGTCTCGCTGCAGAATAGTTTCCAGCAGTAAGCACTCAGTGCTCCGATTATATTCCGTTTTTTTTTTTTTTTTTTGGAATTGGTGATTGGATTTTGTTATTCTGTGCTAAATTGGAGCGAATTACAGCTTCAGCTTAGTTATTGATGATTGATCGAGAAGTGAGGGGGAATTGGAGTAGTAATTTCTTGAACTTTTTGAGTGTTTAATGCTTTCGTGACTTCGTTTTCTCGCGTGTGGTTGTAGGACATTGTTGTCAGGAATCTATTTGGCCTTTTTAGTTAATATGTATCGTAGTTAATGGCCTTCTTTCCACATTGATATGGTTTCGGATTTTGAGGCCGATCATGGTGCTATCAAGTTCATGATATAGATAACTGTAAAATACACGTGTGTGATGTAGTAAGTTGCTTGGAAGAATTTAACGTTTCTGTATGTTCATTGTCCGATGTTTCTGTTTACAGTCATTATCACATTATCTGGAATATTTATTTGGTATCCCTGAAAAAGAAAAGTTTAGATCATAATGTGAATAATGAATCTTATATTCGTAGTAAATTTTGTTTCCGAGTTTGATGTGACACACTGTTTCAACACCGTGTTTTTGTTTTTTGTACACATTCATATATTTCTTTTCTCTATCTCAAGTCACTGATCTTGATGTCTATGCAGGTGTGGATCTGAGGTCATCCAAGGTCTGTGAATTAGGTCTTCTGAATTATAAAGCCAAACATGTATTTTACCCTTTTGAAAGGAAAAAGTATCGGTGCCATTATGACTACTACTGGGCTTCTGTTTTTGAGGTGATTGTTTCTTGAATGTTGTAACATTTTTTTCCTGAAATTTTTGAAAAATACTTACTGTTAGATTGCTGATCTCTATGGTTTTTATGTATAAATTTGTTTACAGCAAAATGTGACCCTCGAGAACATTTACAATGCTCTAAGATGTACCCTTTAGGTAATTTTGGCTTGTTTTAAGTGTTGGTCCTAGTAAAATATTAAGAAATTTGAGGATTTAAAGCTAGTTAATGTTTGAAGTTTAAGAACTCCTACCACTTAGCATTATTCAGAACTAGTTCTGCTGGACATTGTATATTTCTTCATTGAATATTTATGGTCCTTGATAGCTCAGGGAGCCAATCCGGCAGTAGTAATGCAGTGAGCTTCTGAGACCACCCTTTTCATGCTGATAAAGTTCAGTATCAGCTAGTATAGCTTTAAAGGTGTTGATATGCCTATGAGTGACATAGTGTCCCATGACCTGGATAGCTTCTAAGGATTACAGAAAAATGGGGAGCCACTGATGTTGTGTTTCTATTTGATACCAAGATGTACCCTACATACCCGCAGCCCGCTTGATAGTATTTGCATGGAAACAAGTATCTAATCCTGATCTCTGCCACTTAAGTAGATCGATAAATACTTTCTGGGACTTGTTTTAGGTCATGGTTGACAAATAATAATATGAGGTAACATAAACTCTTGGGCCTGGGAATGATTTCCATATCAGTGTCATGGGTGGCTTTCCTAATCCTTTCACTGTAATTTTTGGTATAAATGATCCTTTTTACAAGTATACATTCCATTTATTAAATATTCCAGCATGCAAGTATGCTTTATGGTGCCAATTCAATTGATTTAAAAGAGTCCGATTTTTGGTGTGCCTCTTTTGTCATTTGTTTCCTAATGCACCTTTCTAGCTTTTTAATACATTTTCTTATATATTCTCAGGTTGAATATATAGATCATTCAGGACAAGCAAGGTTTGCATCAGCAGAAGCCCCAAATGAAGCTCTTCCATACAACTGTAGACCCAATTTTGGTGCTGCCTGGTTGACCAAGGATAAATTTAAGGTGAACATTTGATACTCAGCCTTTAAGCAAAATCTAAAGCTAGATCAGAAAGGATCTCTAGCTTTGAGAGTTTGTTCCCTTCAGCTCTTGGATTCCAAGAAACATATCTGGTTACCTAATTATAAATTATAAATTCTATTTCATTGGTATGTGATTGCGTCCTGTCATACCTGATTTTTCAGGTAAATGAAACGTATGAGTGCTGGTACACTCTGGGTATTTCTAAGGTTAATATAAATAATGAAGGTTTATTTAATTGCCAAGCTGACGATCCTTCTACTGTCGAGATGCTTAAACGATATTCCATACTGTAAGTATATATTATGGCCATGAATAGTTTTGGAGCTGTAGGTTTCTCATCTAGGTCTTTTACGTTTACATGATGCTCATAGATAACTGAAAATATCATCATGATGTACCTCTTCATCAGTATTTAATTATTTCGTTTTCAACTTGTCATACTACTTAGTTCTAAGAGCAATCCTATGTTGCGTCCAGTTGCAATTAAGGAAGGTAGGTTTTTAGTTGAGCTTCTTTGTCTGACACACCTCTTCAAATGTGTATTCATATTTAATTATGTAAAGTCTGTAGTCTTCTGTGCCGTTTTATAGCTTGGGACAATATGTAAAAGGTAGCTCAACTTTGCTGTAAGCTCTTAAATCATGAAGTATGTTGTATTTAAAATACCTGGCACCACATGCTGCTCCAGAGCTTTGCGACTTAGCAATTTGAACACTTTAATCTCTTTTGCACACCCAGACCGACCATATTTAGCTGAGGCAACCATTTTTCTACCACCATCAGCATGCCATATTCTGTCTTCATATTGGTCTTTATGCATTGCAGATACTTTTCTGCTTATGCGATTGTAAATATGTTTATGAAAGTTATCGTTTTCTGTAACTCATATCATCCCTTTGCCTTTTTTCTAGTCTATAAGTTGCTCGTATCATCTCAGGTTCACAAGGTTACTGAAGTCATGGTTTTCCGGTTGGGGATCAATACACCTATGGAGATGGGATCTAATAGCTGGAGCTATTTCCGGCTTTCTAATGTCCTTGCTATCCGTTACCTTGATTGGAGTTCTCTACCCATTGCTAGCCATCATTCGTCGACTCTTTGCATCCTGGACGTCCACGCCTTACCCGAGTATTATTTTATTAAAGCGAGTTTGTTTCTTTGCAGTGTATTTTTCCTTTATGAGCTGGGTCACCATTCAATACGTGAAAAGGCTCGGGTTGCCGTAGACGTATAGATGTTCACATTAAAAAGGCACTCCATTTTCCGGTAGTGCTGTTGACAGGTATGAAACCTGCATCTCTAAGGCATGAAAATAATTTAACAGTTTTGTAATAGAGACCCAAAAAATAGCAATTTTAGCAAGTAGTCCTCTGGTTCTGCTGTAGGTAGCGCGCTGCCTATCTATGAGGACCATACATGTATAGTTTATTCTTAGCTTGTAAAAATTGTTGTGTCATATTAGTCACGAGAATTTCAAAAAGAAGAGCTGAGACTATCCCTATTTCCATTGCTAAGCATTTACATATTTGTGGTTTTGATAGTTGCATAGTTTGTTAATGCTTTGTTATCTTCTAGTTAGTAAAGTTCTTTTTTTTTTTTTCTTTTTTTTTAAGAATCTAGTTAGTATACAAGGTTGTTTGCTTGTTATTTTACTTGTTTAGAGTTACAACTCAAACACTAACACTCACGCATATACGAGGTGAGTCTTTGTTTCATTGTTATGTGATGAGAATGGTGGTAATTTATGTGCAATATTCGGTATTTTGGTATTCATGTACGGAGCATATTGCATATTTATGAAGTATTGTGAATCTTTTCCATATTCTTGGAAACCCCGTTAGAAGATCGGAGAATAAATTGAAGTGTTATAAACATAGGATCATTTACATAGTTACAAATAATATGACTCTTATTTGATGCTTATAGCATCCGCACCAGCGGGCCGTAAGCACACCCTGGTGCTGAACGCTATAAGCACGTCGATGCAGGCCGTTGAGCACGTTGGGTGAGCATGCAGACGTGTACTTGAGCATGTTGGACGTGTACTTGAGCATGCAGATATTTACTAGAGCACTCCAATTTCATTTTTTAAATCTGAATTAACAATTTTAATAAAAAAAAGTAAATAGCCAACGCCGATCTCTTTTCCAACAACTGATTTTCAATTTTTTCTTATTTTTCATCTATAAATGCCCCCATTCTCCACTTTTTTCTTCATACCTCTTCATCACATTCTTTATATTCTTGTCTCAAGTTTTGTCTCAAATTCACCATAAAGGATCCAAAAAACTACAACTATGATCCAATCAATTAAATTCAATAATTATCGTAGGTCTCTTAGAATCAATCCAAACACTCTTGACGATTCTCCAAATCTACCAATTCCTCATTTTTTCAAACAAATCTAGTCGTCGATGGAGTTGCTACTCATTCGTCACTGACGTCGTCTCCTAGCCTTGGTTCTTCATCTACCCAGGTATTTAAGCCATCCAACTCTCCGACGACTCGGAAATTCATAGGCATAGTCAATCTGCACACACCACGTACTCAACGAACAACTCTCAAACAGTCTTCAAGTGCTATGTCGACATTAGCGAAAGCCCCGTCGTTGCCAACTCCCAAAAAGTCAAAAAAAATTGCGAGAAAATAGCTGATAGATTCAGCGAAGTGTATCTTGAAGGCACAATTGAACGCACGACTTGCATGCTTCGAAGGGGTAAGCCTAGAAGTCACGAAATTTTGTGCCCTCTACAACCACTTGAAGTCGCAATGGAAGAGCGGCTCGAGTGAGACAGATTTAGTCAAGGTAGCGCAAAACATGTATCAACAAGAAAGCCTTCGGTCCTTCAAATACCTCAAGACTTGGGTGCGCTACTGTGAGAAGTGATTGAGCAGCAGAAGATGGACAAACTTAAATTTAGCAATATTAAGCCATTTAGCTCATAAACAAACTCATTAAGTGATTAACTTGAAAATATATATTTATTAAATGGATCTAAATTGTATTTTTATACTATAATAAGAAATAATTATAATAAATCTACGATCAACTTACTAACAAATATTTTATACTATTGATAATAAAACAATTTATTTCGAAAACAATTAATATTTCAAAAAATTAAATTAAATTTAGAAATTTCAATCAAGATTGCGAGTCTTGAAATTTGAGAAATTACCAATCAATTTGGAAAGTCAATTACACCCTACTCAGTTGACCCCATCTAACGCCACCTTCTCCATCGCCATATTCGAGTTCCTGAATTAAAGCCCTGCGTTAAACCCTGGCCGCATTCTCTCGTACATCTCCTTTTCCTTTTCCGTCAATGGCGGATTTCTGCGTCCACTGCTAGATGAAGGCGTGCGGGGATCATCTGGTTAGGGCTAAATGAGACTGAATCGTAGTGTTTGTCGACCTGCTAATATCGGCTTGTCTCTTCGGTTTCAACGGAGTCAAGATACCAAAATTTCAAGTGCTTCTCTGCATCCTGGTAAAATTTGAGAGGGAAAATTTTCAAATGAGAGATTGTTCGATGTGTTGCTTGTGTTTTCGGCTAACAAATTTGTGCGAAAATTATTGTTTCCCTGAAACTGAAACTATGCTTTTAGTATTGGAACTTCAATCTAAGATTGTTGTGTAATTTTTTTCTCATGCATGTATAATCTAGCTCATTTGTTGAGAATTGTTTGGTTTATGCAGTGGTTCAGATTTACTGATGATTGATTCGTCTCAATGGCAGTGCTAGTTGATGCATCAAATCTAGGGCATGGATCGAGTATATTGGGGTGCGATCGATTATATGCTTCTGCTGCAACTAGTGCGCTGGAAGACAGAAAGCCGCGCAAAAGACCTTCAAAGGATGAGCGCAGAACAATGGTGGAAACCTATGTTAACGAGTATGTATTCTTCAAATATCCTTTTGTTTCAGCTGATAAATTGAATTCACGTCATTTTAATAGTTCAATGATGGATAAATGTCATTGAAGTCTATTTCCTTTCTTCATTTGGTGTCGATTGATTGTGGTATGTTCGTACGAGACGTGAAAGTGATGCTTGCTGCCAGTTGTGAATTCTTCTCAGATTGGAATTTGAAATATTTGCAGTACCTCTAGGCTGTAGTTACCGAAGAATGCTGAGTTGTGTTTAAGCTTATCTGTTTTATGGTTATGATCAGTGGTGATTCATTGCTGGTATAAATACTTTAATTGTTCCAAACTTCTGATCTGGTCATCCATTCGATATTCGTAGATGCAATTGGAAGCTCAATCCATTGAAATTGCTCGGCCAGTCTTTTGAATTTTGTTATATTCTCTTATAGTAAGAAAAATTGTTCGAGAATGCAACCTCAATGTTTGTACACTTTGTAGTTGAATGGTCTTAAAGCACCTTACGTAGATATTTTCCTTTCTAATGCATTTTGCCCACATATGGTTCCTCCTTGTTTCTATATTATTTTGTTATTGCTGCTTTAGGTGATGAGCTTCACTGTCACCTCACCGTAAGTGATGCTCGCGGATATGCATATGATGTATCTGTTGTGAAGAGAGTTTTTTAACAGACTAGTCTATTAACTAGCTCTATCAATGATGATTGCTCATAAAGAATGAGCTATACTAATTACTAACTGCTATAACAAGAAAAAAAAATTAAGAACATGATTGTTTTGCCCAATACCCCCTATGTTGGCTGATTGCCTATCAGATTCATATGGATAAGTTTAATACCATAGATGAGAAATTTTAAAAAAAACATGTCATGTACTGGTCAACAGGTACAGAATAACAAATCATGGGAAGTTTCCAACTGTTTCTCATACTATAAAAGAAGTTGGTGGTGGTTACTATGCTGTCAGGCAGATCATACAGGAAATGTTATATAATTCCAAACAATCATCCACTGATGCTAAGTACGTCTTCATTGGGAAAAGCGCAATGAAAAAGAATGAGGTAGCGTACAATTCCAAGAATGCCATAGATTTTGCAGACATTAAGACGGTGAGAAGCACAACTAACAATCATGATATGATATGTGATTCCAAAGAACGATACATGTATACTAAGGACACTTCCTTAGAGAAAAGTGCAACTAAAAATCATGGGATGATATGCAATTCCGAAGAACAGTCCATGTATACTAAGGACACTTCCTTGGAGAAATGCGCCATGAAAGAGGATCAGATGTTGACTAAGTTTGAAGAGGTTCCTCAAGCCAGGGAGCTAGGTGAAGGTACCGGACCAATCTTGAAGGATGTTGAGAACTCCAGTTCCATGGCCATTCAAGCAAAGCAAGACCAATTTGTTTCAATTGAGGTAAGTGATGAAACCCCACTTCTTTTCCAACATTACAATGCAGGTAGTATTCTATGAGTATGAAGTCCTGGTTCTTTTGTCTGAATGTGATGATCCAAGCATTAAGATCAATTTTACTTCAGCTTCTTGCCCGAAGTAGTCTTCTTATGGTTATTTATAACCCCCTGTCCTGCTCCTTGTACTCATATTTGTATGTGCATCTCATTGTAGCCTTCTTTTTCCTATTCTTTTGGCTGTTGAACGAGAATCTTTTTTGATACCTGTTTTGTAAGACTGATGAAGCAAAAGATGTCGGAGCTCAATCTCAGCACCTGATTGACAAACCTGAAAGTTGCCGGAAACTGAATTGTGAGAAGGAACATGAGATGCGTGAAAAAAAGGTGGTGTCCAATGCTTCAGAACATAAAGCTGGGCCACTGGAGTCCACAGAAATATCTGGAAGGTAATTCTTTCCTTTCTTTATGAGGGCATCTAGAAGAGCATGCTTTTGGATTCAAATTGTTCAAGAGTGTGTTAGTTGATAAAATGCAAGTAATGTTATGAGATTTTCATGTCTATCTAATAAATGAAAAACTCTTTGCCTGAAACATGCTGTCTCTCCATGCAGATTGCCTTACTTTTGTCGTAGCTTTCTACAAATTTTTCTTCATAGCCCTCGTGGCCCATCACCTACTTCACCTATGCCCCTTCTTTCTCTTTGCCAGCTCTATCCAGTCCGCCAACAACTTTCACTATGATATTGAATAAAGACATGACACTTAGTTCTGGTTACGAACCTTTGTAGCTTTGTATTTTCTTCTATTGCTTTCTTGAACCGCTCAACATGTCTTGTGATTTTCAGTGCAAGTATAACCATCCGAACTCATAGAAAGAACTCTTCATTGTCCAATCCTACAACCTGAACCTCATGAAAACCAACCTCGCTCTATGTCAAATCGTAAATAAGGTGACCATGTAATGTATAAGATGTTGGTTATGACTTGAGTCCGACCTGTACACCCTCAAGACTGACAGATCTGTCAGATACATGCCCATAAAAAGAATGTACGCACACACATACATCAATATATATGCCAAAGTATATACCTATTGCATACAACACTTAACTATTTATCGTCATATGCTCTGTATCTTTCTGAAATCTCTTATATTATCCTCAATGTAGGGAGCTGGACAACGTGCCTCATAAGTATGCAAATCAAAAGAAATCCTCAGTTTGGAATAATTTAAAGTCTTTAGCAAATGGAATTTTGAGCTTATGGAAGAGATCTTGATTTTACTAGAAATTTGAAGCTTTACATCTTCTTTGAGAAGTCCATAGTTTTTTTAGTCGAGGTGGTTTATCAGAAATTGAAGTTATTGATTATTCTATTGACCAAGAATATGCTAGTATTGCATTTAGATAACGGCGTAGACAGGTGATTTAGTAAATAGATGGGCGAGATTTGTTACGAGTAGGATAATATTTTGTTTCAAAATATTATTATTAATTTTGAAATATTTATTTTCATGGGTTGTTGTGTTTAAATATACGAAATTTCACCAAATTTTGATTTTGCACGTGAACTCAAACTTTTGCTTCCATATACACGGATTTTCAATCGTTCTGATTTCTCACATGATTTTTAATATTTGGTGAATTGATATCATCGTAGCTAGTTGAAATGACAAAATAATGTCATTGTAACTGGATGAAGTGGTGAGATATTCAATAACTTTATTGTTTAATACATCCATATGTGTATTTTATGTGTCCATTATCGTGTGAAAAATCAGAATAATTAAAATGTCATATATATGAATGTAGAATTTTTTAATCATATATAAAACTAAAATTTGGTGAAGTTTGTATATTTAAATGCGATTATTTGTAGTTGTATTATTATGAATAATATAGAAAAACAATTTAATAACTTTAGCAATATATTGAATTTTATAATATGCGTAATAAAATGATGCAATTTGGCATGTAGCACTTTATGAGAGAACATGGATTTTTTTTAAGTAGATGAGATTCTGGTGGTGGTATGACTTATGAGCAATTTAATATTTTCAATTATACAGATGTTGCAGTTTTTAATGAATGAAGCGTGAAATTTACCTTGAAAGTATGATGTGTATAACATAAAGGGTGTTAATGAATGAAGTGTGAAATTTTTAACTTGAAAGTATGATGTGTATAACATAAAGGAGAGTCGGACAAAATATACTATACCCATAAAAAGAGAAGTTATATATCATTTATCATAAAAGTATTAGTTTTTTTTTATATCATTTTGGTTTAAAAGAATATAATCCTTCTTTAATAACTCGCTACTTAAAGAAAGAGAGTAAATTAATAAAGACATTCAATTTTAGTAGAAACTAACAGTCAAACTCTAAAAAATAAAAAGAAACGGTCCTCTAATATCTTCAAATCCTAAAACAGCGAAAAAAGTAAATTGGTTCCAATAAAATTTCACTATAGAAACCACAATCACCTTCTCTCCCCCGACACCACGATTGTCTCCTATTTCCTGACAGTTTCTTCAAACCGTACTGCCGACATTACACGACAAGATGAGCATAATCGCCAACGAGCACGAGTCAACTTCATCGTCTATCTGCAATGAAGAACATTTCGTTTCAGTTAGCTCCCTAACTTCAAACTCGAAATGTAATTTGTAATTGCATTGTGATGGTTTTGAAGTTGTGGGTGTCTGAAATTGTTGTTGGGTGGTCTTGAGTGGCCGTGAGTAGCCATGAATAGCGATGTTTATATGCCCACGATGATGCTGTCATGAGTGAGTCACCTTCCTGAGTGAGCCATCACAAGTGAGCCACCATTGTGATTGACCACTCACTCATAATGGTGGCTCACTTACGGTCGCTCACTCACGACAGCATAATCGTGACCCACGGTCGTTGCCAATGGTCGTGGGCCTCAATCGTCGGCAGCGATCGTGGACACCATCGTGGGTGAGCCATCATCATTTCGGCAATTTTTTGTACTTCCATTAAAGCACAATTTCTTATTATGATATTTTTCACATTTTTTTCACGCAAGAATGATTAATTATATATTTTTCACATTTTTTCTACTTAGATATTTGTTATGATGTTTCAATAATAATTAAGTATTTGTTATAATATTTTAAAATGTCAGCTGAAATAAAGTAAAAACGCCGTTTATATCCTTAAAAGGTCAAAAATATTTTAGGAATAAAATTTATATCCAATAACTAAAATGTGATTCTTTTCGAGACAAGTAATTTTATTTTTTATTTCTTAAAAAGGGTAGGGACATCATCAATGCCATAGCAAATTATATTACAGTAAATTCACGCTCAACACCAATTTTTTTCAATTAAATCTTCCCTTTTCCATTGGATTTCCCCACTGTCGCACTCGCTCGCACTGTCGCACAGTCGATTTTTTCCAAAAATTCCTTTGCTTCGTTCCATCATTTTCATAAAGGAGCCAACCAGCAACTCATAGTCAGAGAGAGAAAGAGAGAGAGAGAGTCGGTCATATTTCATAAAACACGAACGCAAGGCACAGTTGCATGTCTGTATGTATTTGGGCAGTGAATCGTTTGATAGGGTGAGATGCAATTCAATTTTCTCCTCATTTCACTGTATATACTACTCTCTGATACACTTTTTCTACTTTTCCGGTTTCTTCTCTTTCCATGTTTTATAGTTTGAGCTAACACTGCAAAAAGAGCTGTGGTTATTTGGGGCAAGTAGATCAGATTTAGGTGAAATTCTTTGTTTTCTTTTTAATTTTTAATTATACTGAAGCAAGCATTTTGGTAGAGGTTGTATGTTTTAATCCGAAATGCTATTCCTTATTTTGTTGTTCATCTTTATGAGACATGTCTTAGGTTGTTCCCCAAGTAAGTTGAATCACTAATAGTGAGAATTAATGCCCGCCTTTCTTAATCTGCAAGAGGAGTTGAGCTTCTTTTGATTTTCTGAGCTGAATTTGCATTTATATGAATATCTATTTACATCACTCTTTTGTCTTTAACCAGCAATGGTTAGGTGAGATTGATTGAATTTTATTTACTTTTTCTCCCATCTTTCTCTCACTTTAGTGGTGAAGAGGGCCCTCACTCCTCAACAGTCAACAGTAAAATATAAGTGTTGGGCCCATCATCATGTGAATTTATAAAGGTAGACTGACACAGTGTTATTTCTCTATTATAGGCTGAAATTATGTTTTCAAAGTTCATAAAGTCTCTTGATAATTGCATCTGCAAAAGTCCTTTGTTTCTCACTCTCTCTCTCTCTCCCTCACCCTGCATCAAGATTGAACTCTTTGAGCTTCTATCTTTTATGGTTTTCCTCATAATCTAATCTTGGTTAGGACTGGTAATTGCTGTTTGCATTTCCTGCTGTATTTGATGATTTGTCACATAATTTTTTGGAGATTTTTTTTACATGGTTGCAGCTTCTTGATTATCCGATGTAATTGTCGTATGTCTTTCTTGCTTTCATTTTCTTGATATGTTTCACACAATCTGGATGAGTTGGTCACTGAAATGAAAACTCTTATGATAGTTACTTTATCTCACATTTAAAAAAATATGATTTATCTGATGTACTAGTATTGAATTCATCATTATATCTGCAGATTGTAGAGAGATCCCGACACCATGAAACCAGAAGAGGGAAAACCTAATCAACCAGATAAGCATTCTAGGACGGTGTCAACGGCACTAGTGCTCATTGTGCTGAGTGGGATATCTTTCTATCTTGGCGGGATATTTTGTTCACAAAAGTACAGATATGGGATGCTGGATATTGGTAATGTGATTCAATCTTCGAAAACAGAAGCTATTGTGCCTCTCCAAATCAAAGCTGTTACATTTCCTGAATGTGAATCGAGTTTTCAGGATTACACACCATGCACTGATCCGAAGGTGACCTCTGTTTCACTCATATCTTGGTTGAGGGCCCTTTTATTTGTGTGATATTTCTAGAGTGACTTATGAGGTGTGATTATTGCACTGCTGTAGAGGTGGAGGCGCTACCAACGCCCTCGTCTCTCGTTTCTGGAACGACATTGCCCTCCGGCGGTGGAGAGGAAGGAGTGCTTAGTTCCCCCACCTGATGGATACAAGTCGCCAATAAGGTGGCCAAAGAGCAGGGATGAATGTTGGTATAGGTAAGCGAATATTTCGTGCAAGAGTTACAATTTTAGAATAATCTAGCGCTGTTCAGGATTCTTGATGCTTAATAAGTTGGATTGCCGCAGGAATGTTCCATATGATTGGATTAATAAACAAAAATCTAATCAACATTGGCTGAGGAAAGAAGGGGAGAAGTTTTTCTTCCCCGGAGGCGGTACTATGTTCCCAAAAGGTGTTGGTAAATATGTTGATTTGATGCAAGATTTGATTCCAGCAATGAAGGACGGGACTATCCGGACAGCCATTGATACGGGATGTGGGGTGAGTCCAATTTTATTATCAACGAGGCATCATGGCTAATCATGGTTTTGTGACCGAGATTGATTTTTCCAGGTGGCTAGTTGGGGAGGAGATTTGCTAGACCGTGGGATTTTGACAGTCTCTCTTGCTCCAAGAGATAACCACGAGGCCCAAGTTCAATTTGCACTAGAACGTGGAATCCCTGCAATGCTGGGTATCATCTCAACACAGCGACTTCCTTTTCCTTCAAACTCATTTGACATGGCACATTGCTCGAGATGCCTGATTCCGTGGACTGAATACGGTACTTACTCCCCCAAAACAGAGTATTTTTACTCCTAACTTGTTTTCTTTGTGTCGTAGCTCCCAAAAAACTTGCATTGTTCTCTTTCGGACTTTATTGGAATAAAGCTTGTGGAAATATGTCGACCTTGAACTTCTCTTTTTCGTAAAATTGCAGTCATGGAAGACTTGCCTAACATATTTAGTGATAAAAGGCACACTCTGGTGCATAACTGAGGATTGGTGAACCCTAATTGGGGTGGATGTACACAAGTG
Organism: Monilaria moniliformis; assembly: GCA_034509125.1. Lineage (NCBI taxonomy): Eukaryota > Viridiplantae > Streptophyta > Magnoliopsida > Caryophyllales > Aizoaceae > Monilaria > Monilaria moniliformis. The sequence continues at coordinate 18,439 of JAYDZE010121034.1, forward strand.
TTTGTAGTGATAAATAGTGTGTCGAACACCATCATAAGCTGCCCTGTGTTGTATAAAACACTAAAACTTGACTGTTTTCAGGTGGAATATACCTCCTAGAAATACATCGTATTCTTCGCCCTGGGGGTTTCTGGGTGCTCTCCGGCCCCCCAATCAACTATCGGAGACGATCAAGGGGATGGAATTCAACTATTGAAGAGCAGAGATCAAATTTCCTTCAACTGCAAGAGTTGCTGACCTCAATGTGTTTCAAATTGTACGATCAGAAAGGCGACATCGCTGTCTGGCAGAAACTATCGAATAACACCTGCTATAAGAAGCTTGATGCCCCCAATAACTACCCTCGAAAGTGTGATGATGGCACTGAACCCGATTCAGCCTGGTACACCCCAATTAGGCCTTGTCTTGTAGCATCTGACCGAAAGCACAAGTCAATAGCGCTGGGCTCATTAGTGAAATGGCCCGAGCGCTTGCATGCTTATCCAGAGCGCGTTGGAGATGTTCGTGGCGGCAGTAGGTCTGCTTTCAAGCGCGATGAGAGCAAATGGGAGACGCGTGTGAAGCACTACAAGAAGCTGCTCCATTCGTTGGGAACCAATAAGATCAGAAATGTAATGGACATGAACACTGTGTATGGAGGTTTTGCTGCTGCGTTGATTGATGATCCCTTATGGGTTATGAACGTCGTTTCCTCGTACTCGACAAACACACTACCGGTGGTCTACGACCGTGGCCTCATCGGAACCTATCACGACTGGTAAACCTGCAGTCGAAAATGTGCCATTCTTGATAGTTTATCGAGTCCTACTATTTGACTGCAAATATAATGTTGACTATCTCTTATCTTCTTAGGTGTGAGGCTTTCTCCACGTACCCCCGAACGTACGACCTCCTCCATCTAGACAGCCTCTTCACTGCTGAAAGCCACAGGTAAACGGGTCATGCGTTAGTTGAGCCTTGAGCCACACTCCGGTACAACCGCTCTAATTAAATCCTAATTAGAGATTAATAAACCTAATTGGGGATTGACGAGTCCTAATCGGGTGGATGCACCGTATGTCTAGATGTGCACAAGTTTTTGTCGTAGCAGTTCTTGCTTGAACCGTTTACATTCTTGTGCAGGTGTGAGATGAAGTATGTCCTACTGGAGATGGACCGCATTCTCCGGCCGAATGGGTTCGCCATAATCCGGGAATCGGCATATTTCGTCGATGCCATTGCTACCGTCGGTAAAGGGATGAGATGGGATTGCCGGAAGGAAGGCAATGAATGCGGCGACGTGAATGAGAAGATATTGATTTGCCAGAAGAAACTGTGGTACTCCTCCATCAAAAGTTCTAGGTAATAAGTAGAGATTGCATGTTTTTAGGTAGTATTTTGGTGTATAAATCAAATGTGTTTGTCACGTTTCGTTATATAAGCCATATTATAAACTAAGTGAGAGCTATATCCATTGCAAGAATCGTGTTTGGATGGAGTGACGATTTCATGATTGAAAATACATTCAGGTTTGAGAATTGTGTGATTAGGACTTGGGAACCAGCTGCTATTGAGGTGTGTATTATATTTATAGGTAAACTTTGTTTCAATAATTTTTTCATTTTTATTAAAAGAAAAAAAAATAAAATTGATATTTTGAAGAGGAATCAAGCAATATGCTGAAATAAATTCGAATATTCGATAATCATACGCAAATTATATATTCCTCATGAATTTTGCTGTCTTATTCTTCTTCTTTTCTTTATTTCCTTTTAAGATGTTGTCTTCTAAAAATAAAGGAAAATGTGAGATAAATATTTACTATGAACGTCATTACTTATTTTCCAACTACAAGACTTGAAAAATATTCAAGAAGTAAATGATCTCGTATTTGCAATTATATTAAATCTAGAATATATATTCAACATCTTTTATGCATAAAATACATTTAAAAACATGAGATGCGGACTCTCGTATTATTATCGCAACGACATCATTTCGGTAGTATAAAAAGTGTAATACTAATAATAATATTCCTATCATATTGTTAGTCCCTTTAACTCATGCTCAAAGAACCACAATTTTTTTTTTTACTGACAAAATATTTCATAATTGGTAAGATATTTTCTATCGAACTAATAAATCGATATTCGAATCACTTAAAAAGTATGTGAATCTAAAAAATGTGTGTGTGATTTGACTTGAGAGTAAGAGTGAATATCGAATCACTTGGAAAGTAGATGAATTTAAAAAATGTGTGTAATTTAACTTAAAAGTACGAGTGAATATTGAATCATACATTTTTTCACGTACAATAAGATTTTTATACATATAATAATATTTTATTGATGTCAACTTTTTTATACACACAACAATAATTATTTTATGTTGATTTTTAATTAATACATTATTTTTTTTATCCACTCCCTATATTATGAAAATCTCTAGTCTTAAGCAAAACCAAACAAAAATTCTCCACCCGAACATATTTTTACATTAAAAAGATGCTTGTTAATTGTTATACAAAAAAAAAAAAAGTTGAACGCAAAGAAAGAAGCCCTAATATTTCTTGGGCTTCCTTGCGAATTGCAATGCAAAATGTGAAAATATTCCCCAAATAATGCAAATTTACGATTCCTTGGGGAAATTCCTTTGGATAATTTTACCCAATTCTTGCGCGTAAAGCCAAAGATTCTCGTCAAAATGTTGTAATTTTACCCTTTTTACCATTGATTTCACGTTTATTATGTGTATGTCCTCATCATTGCTGTATCATCACCATCGTTGCAATAAATGTTTTACATATATATCGGCTGCCGCTACGCAACTCCCCAAAATATCATAATAGTAAAATTAGGTGAGGGATTATAGAGAGAGAAAGTGTGGCATCTCCGGGTTTCTTCTCCGTAGGTGATGCCGTTTGCGCCACAGGTATTATCCTTTTTCTTTGGTGATTTATTTTGCCTTTTATTTGAATTGTTACGAACATCTTATCTGTGTTTATGCGATTTTTTTGTTGTTGTTGTTGTGTTTTGGGGGTGGTTGTTATGTTCCGGTGGGAAATACGATTTGGATTCTGATTGTTTTGGAATTATGTTCTGAGATCTGAGATCGGTTTTCATGCTAGACCTAGCTTCAAACGCGTTATAAGGAATCTCTAGATTCGGCCTGGTTTGAATGGGGATGTTGTTGGTGATTGAAACGACCATAGCTGGTGATTTGGTTTGCTGTTTTGTTCAATTTCGTTTCATGTTTTATGATTTTTGAGTTATTTGGTTGGACGGATTAGAATTAGGGCGGTGGTTTGTCTTAATATGTTCATCTTGGAAGAGATCATTTATATCTGGTGTTGGAACCAAATTTGGGCATTTTGCGTTGTTGATGAGAGAGATTTATGGGGAAAATTAGGGCGATTAGACGAAGTTGCTGCTTTGATGCATGATTGTGTGGGTGAAAAATTATCAGAGTTGCAAATTGCTGAGTTATTTTTCCTGCTGAAATTATTGCCTCAGGTGTGTTAGGGTATTTGCGTGATGGGATTTGAACTATCTAGGTGCTAGTTATGAATTAGTGAATAGGTCGAAGGCAGGGAGGCAGAGACAACAAATTCTTGTTCTGTTCCATGTTTGAGAGTTTTGGCATTAGCGAGTCACTATTTGAATCTATGAGCTTGTCGAGATAACGGTCTTTCTATGTTAGTTGAAATAATGGCCTTTATATTTTAGTTTATGTATGCAATGCATGTTCTGGAAGTAAGTTGCCCTGTATACATATAGCTGAAATCTTGTTTCTACCTTTCCTCAATGCTAGCAGGATCTGTTGAATTGCAAGACAAAGGAATTATCATCATTTAGGACATGGAGCAAATTTTCTTCTGGTCAGATTGCTACCAGCTCCGGGGTCTTCCATTCCAGGAATTTCTTGATTGGCAGTTTGTCATCCTTGGAGATTTTCTTCCTGTTTCTTTTGTCAATTGCACTTAGGCAACAGCTTATTGTAAATGCTCAGTACATGAGGCTGAAGCAGTTTTCTTCTGATAGATGTTCTTTAGTGCACTTGTATGTGTGAATTGCTGTCGATTCAGCTCCACCATTAGTCTTCTTGTGCAATTCTGCTATTGCTTGTGCATTGCCTCTACAAACTCCATTTGAGATCCTTACGGAGCAGACTTTAAGGTACTCTCTATTCCTTATTTTTTTAAGATTCTCAATGTTTTGTGCTATTGGGATAGTTTTGACATAATCACTTACACTCTTTTTTTTCTTCTTCTGAAGTCTGCATGTGTTCGTAGGATTCTTTTGGCTATAGAGTATTAGGTAGCTTTTTGCACTGCATCTATGCAGTGTTTTTGGTATTAATAAAGGCATCTATGCAGTGTTTTTGTTATTAATAAGGGCATCTATGCAGTGTTTTTGGTATTAATAAGGGCATCTTTCAACTTGCATTTGATGGCCTCTTGACAGTGGCAAGTTTTGGTGGACGGAAGATTTGTATCTAATTCTGCATTACAATGTCTGGAAACTTAGCTTTACCATGTGTTCGACTGATAGCTGTAGGTACTTGCTAAATAATGTGTCAGTTTCTACTAGTATGAAGATGTTCTACTGTATTCTGAACCCTCTGCCATTTCTGTGTTATCTTTGTTTCAGGAAATTTGATTTAGTGTACTTCATAAAATAAAGCTTTGAAGCTCATCCATCATAGTCACATTCTGCAGTGAAGCTGAAGAGTGATGGTGGATTGCTGAATTAACAAGGGCGTCTAGAGACTATCCACAGTTATTTAGCATATTATAGATATAGTGCCTACTGTGCTGTTGAAAACTCTACAATGGAAAGGTATGGGTGTTTCAATTTCGTATTTATGTAAATAGTTTTAAACTTATGATTGACTTATCATTATCATCTATGCAGATTCAAGATAATAAAAGAAGTTGGTAATGGTGCTTTCGGAAGTGTTTGGAGAGCTCTAAGCAAGCAGTCTGGTGAAGTGGTAGGAGT